>APFE031348322.1:22776-95841 GCA_000404065.3 Pinus taeda
TATTTTTTATTAATTTAAAATGATAAGTTAATATCGCAATATCTTGTAATACGTTATGTTGATGCTTAATCTTTTATATTTTTTTTGTTAAAGTATTATGCCAATAGTCATTAATTATTAAAGTTGACTATTTTTTGTAAACAATTTAATTATTTTGGTAAAGTAAAATATTGGGTAGCTTTAACTTAGGTTTATTCTAGTTTGAAAAAAAAAAATTTAAAACGAATGACCCACATCACCATCCTGACCACCTAATTGATTTCCAATTGTGAGATCCCACAATATGCTAGTGTACATATTATAAGAGTGTTTATGATGTATACATTCTAATGTCTCTTTCACACATATGCATATGTCCCTTACCTCTTCTTAACTGGGAAAGTTGTAAGCTATTTGTTTTTATTTTGAGGTATTTTGATAAATCACATTGTACCATTGAAATAGAGAAACTAATCATCTATGTTTGTTTATTGTTAGAGGGGCATTTTTTTTTCATTTGTGAATGAAATCTTATCATTAACACGGTTAATTTTTATTTTTATTTATTTATTTATTTTTTATTTTTTTGGAAAATACTAGTTCTGTAAAATAAAGTACAAATACAAGGGGGTGAGGTCTCGGGAATCAACCTCCGAGAGCACTCAAAACATCAGGAACTGTCTCTTATGAGGGAAAACCAGATACATAAGCAAGAGCGCAGATATAGCCACCAGTAATTGACCAAGAAAACATGAAGAAGAGGTGATGACCGTCTGTCTAGAGCACATGACCAGAGCATGAGACCATGACCTTGTTCAAAATTCCCGAAGATCTTTACATTGCTACACATCATGGATAAAAATAAGATCGCATGTCTAAAGAGGCCAAACCAGAGCAGTGTCCAAAACCGTCTGAGCTTGATCATATTAGTCATCCGCCGAATCAAAAAGGATTGGGCCCAGATGGCCTCAAAATGCGGCAGCCTGAGTCTGAGGTTCCTCCACCACCGGACAGGCATTATCCTCCCATGCATCCTCATGTTCAACACTTTGACCACTTGGATGCCTCATCAGGGGACGCATGTCTCTATCATTCTCTTCCCACATCCTCAAGACAACGGTTTCCGGAGGCTGAGAGGCGCTGGGAGCATCGGCTCTTCGAGCCTCTCCCCCTGATCATTCTCCCAACTTCCCTCTGCAGTAACCTGTCTACTACTTTGACTGTTGGCTTCTCTGAAAGCTTCCTGAGGAGGCTCAGACATCAAATGCATTCGAATTGGAGGCGGAGCTTCCTCTTCAGAGAAGAGAATGGTGATATTGGCTGTGATTACAGGTCTATTCAGACTGCTTTGAAAAGTGAAATGAGTGGTTTGAAACCCATGGTACGGGGTAGGATTGCGCGCGGGATTCACAGAGCGGGCTGCTTGCTGTCTTCCACTCCTTCCTCTACTTCCCCAAGAACGACTCCTCATTATGTGGCGCACCATGATGAGGAGAGTCAGGAGAGGCCAATACAGGAGAGTAATTGAACAATCCAAGAAACTGGAGGCAGGACCAAAAGAGAGGTTACACGGCACAGGAAACGACTTAGGACACGGACAACAGGCCTGTAAATGCGAGGAGAGCGGCGCAGGAAGAATAGCAGGGGAAATTGAGAGCCGACCAAAGTTTCCAGAGACCGGTCTGTTATCTAAACGCCGAACTATCCCAAGCCAGAGATAAACAAGGAACGAAATGCATATAGAAAACTCACCTCTGTTTGCAGAGAACAACCTGCCCCTTAGACCCACATCTGGCTTCAGCCAGAGACACGAAGGCGGTTCGCTAGCAGTGGTAAGGAAATCCCAGAACGCCATGGTTAAAATAACCAGAGCCATACCTTGGACGGGACGGGCAGTAAATGCAGATAACATGCCAAATCTTCGGCGCTGCAAATTATCCCTCAAGAACCGAGTGAGCCGCTGAAATGTCACGCTCATAAACCAAACGAGTTACTAGAGAATTGCGCTGGTCTGCAGCTGGCAGTACCAAGCGATACCATCTGTCCCGTATTTCATTAAAACACATTGATTTCACCCGCATCCGGGTACACGGTTAAATTTTAAAATAAAAATAAAATTTAGTTAATTTTTCATTTATTATAATGAGACATAAATGTTTAGATTTAGCATAATGGAGGAACATTAGCATCATTCAAACTCGTTTATCTTTTGCTAAATATTCATGAGTAAGGAGCATCTATTTTGTCAAAGGTTTTTGCATGTGCAAACACACATCTATAAGTTGAAGAACAAACATATGCATGTCACTTAGATAGATTCAATCATGGTGGAGGGGTTCTATTATTTACCCTCTTTCACCTACTCAAAAAGCTCTTGTTGATAAGTAGGAATAAGTTCGACATATTGCCACATCTATTTTAGTCAAACACATCAAAAAGTCAATATAACATTGTTGTAATGTTATAAATGATTTTTTGTTTTTTGAGTAAGAAGAGTAAATAATCATAAATTGTCCGTCAAAATTGACCATACTTTAAGAAGGGAAAACTTATATACATAGCCTATTTCGAAGTGTCATGATATCCCTTAGCTTAAATAATTGTCTTATCATCAAATTATTTAATCTACAGATAGTGTTGAAAGCTATGATGATCCAATATTTCAATAAATGATTCATGTTGTGATTCATCTAGCACAAGACACCTCATGTCAATAGCTTCCTTCAACACGAAAAGTATGACCTTGGGTGGTAAGAATCAATAATGATATATGATAGTATTGAAGATGTTGGGATCCTTAAGGGTTTAATGGGGGGTCAAAGGGCCTAGAGTAGAGTAAAAATAGTGAAAGTCACTCAATGTAAGGTGGACTAGGTTCATCATGCTTGCTATTATTAAATAAGGGTCACTATGCTAGTTAGTAATGAATAAATGTAATGGGGCCTCATTAAATAAATCTCATTAGGTGGTTAGGAGGTTGTTATGGTTAGGGTTCTCTAGTTAGTTATAAATAATGATGGAGTCTTCCTCATGAGAGGTGGGGAGGAGTATTGTATTTGGAGATTAGCTCATTAGGAGGGAAGAGGCAAGTGAACAAGAGCTGATTCCTTCTATAAGGATAAACTATAAGGTGTTGCCATACCTTAAGGGTATTTTATATAATTAGTTATATACCCTAGATATAAAAATGCCATAACATACAAGGTATTGCTTGTATAAAAACCTTAAAAATACCATAAGAAACCAAAAGTAGACAACATGTACAACAATATGAGCATGGATCGCAACTCTATTATGGATAAGAGAGATGAGTTACAAAACAACTCCTTAAAGAATATGAGAACTTCTTTCAAATAATCAAATACATTTATACATCCAAATTACATATCCTCAATAATGACAACATGATCTTATTATATAGTTATCCACGCATTGCACATGTGACCCCTTTATAATTAGGCCAACCACTATTACATATACATTACCCATAACATGTATATACAACACCATATATGTCCCACTTCAAGTCATAACATATATATTAAACCCCATATATGTCTCACTTCAAGTCAAAACATATATATTTAAGCCTATATATGCCCGCCTTGGGGTCATACCATAATTTTCTCCTTCAAAATGCTTCATCCTCAAAGCTTTGCAATTAAAGGCTTTGCATGCAATGGAACCAAATCCTTAAAATATCATAATAAATGAGAAGTACAAACTATGTACAACAAGGTGATAATGGAGCACAACTCCAATACAGATAAGAGGGACAAGTTACATAATACCTCTTTAAATAATATGATAACCTCCGAAAGAATATGACCCTCTTATTACTAAGCCAACTACTATTACATATACCCCCTTGAGGTCATATAATGTACATTTAACCTGATATATGCCCCCCTTGGGATCATACCAGATATCCAACAATAACATAGAGAATATCCTTTACATGATAGCATTTCTATATGTAAAGTATATAATTGATTATATAAACTATAAGGTGTTGCCATACCTTAAGGGTATTTCTATATAATTAGTTATATACCCTAGATATAAATATGCCATAACATACAAGGTATTGCTTGTATCAAAACCTTAAAAATATCATAAGAAACCAAAAGTACACAACATGTACAACAATATGAGCATGGATCGCAACTCTATTACGGATAAGAGAGATGAGTTACAAAACAACTCCTTAAAGAATAAGAGAACTTCTTCCAAATAACCAAATACATTTAGACATCCAAAATACATATCCTCAATAATGACAACATGATCTTATTATATAGTTATCCACGCATTGCACATGTGACCCATTTATAATTGGGCCAACCACTATTACATATACATTAGCCATTACATGTATATACAACACCATATATGTCCCACTTCAAGTCATAACATATCTATTAAACCTCATATATGTCTCACTTCAAGTCATAGCATATATATTTAACCCTATATATGCCCCCCTTGGGGTCATACCATATTTTTCTCTTTCATAATGCTTCATCCTCAAAGCTTTGCAATTAAGGGCTTCGCATGCAATGAAACAAAATCCTTAAAATGTCATAATAAAAGAGAAGTACAAACTATGTACAACAAGGTGATAACGGAGCACAAATCCAATATAGATAAGAGAGACAAGTTACATAATACCTCTCTAAAGAATAGGATAACCTCTGAAAGAATATGACCCTCTTATTACTAAGCCAACCACTATTACATATACCCCCTTGAGGTCATATAATGTACATTTAACCTGATATATGCCCTTATCCAACAATAGCATAGAGAATACCCTTTACATGATAACATTTCTATATGTAAAGTATATAATTGATTATATAAACTATAAGGTGTTGCCATACCTTAAGGGCATTTCTATATAATTAGTTATATACCCTAGATATAAAAATGCCATAACATACAAGGTATTGCTTGTATCAAAACCTTAAAAATACCATAGGAAACCGAAAGTGCACAACATGTACAACAATATGAGCATGGATCGCAACTCTATTACAGATAAGAGAGATGAGTTACAAAATAACTCCTTAAAGAATAGGAGAGCTTCTTCCAAATAACCAAATACATTTATACATCCAAATTACATCCTCAATAATGACAACATGATCTTAGTATATAGTTCTCCACGCGTTGCACATGTGACCCCTTTATAATTAGGCCAACCACTATTACATATACATTACCCATTACATGTATATACACCACCATATATGTCCAACTTCAAGTCAAAAAATATCTATTAAACCCCATATATGTCTCACTTCAAGTCATAACATACATATTTAATCCTATATATGCCCCCCTTGGGGTCATACCATAATTTTCTCCTTCAAAATGCTTCATCCTCAAAGCTTTGCAATTAAGGGCTTTGCATGCAATGAAACCAAATCCTTAAAATATCATAATAAACGAGAAGTACAAACTATGTACAACAAGGTGATAATGGAGCACAACTCCAATATAGATAAGAGAGACAAGTTACATAATACCTCTTTAAAGAATAAGATAACCTCCGAAAGAATATGACCCTCTTATTACTAAGCCAACCACTATTACATATACCCCCTTGAGATCATATAATGTACATTTAACCTGATATATGCCCCTCTTGGGATCATACCAGATATCCAACAATAACATAGAGAATACCCTTTACATGATAGCATTTCTATATGTAAAGTATATAATTGATTATATAAAATTACCCTTAAGGTAGGGCAACTCCTTATAGTTGATCCTTTTATATAAGGAGTTAACGTCTATACATTTGCCTCTTTGAGAGGGTAACCTCCTCATGAGCTAAACTCCAAATGCAATACTCTTCCACACCTCTCACTCCATAGTTATTTATAACTGATAAGAGATCACTAATCATAGCAGCCTCCTAACTACCTAGTGGACCTTCTTTAAGGAGGCCCATTTACATTTATTCATATTAACTACCATAACATGCCTTATTATACGTGATGAAAGCAAGTTACATTGTTTTTGTTTTTAATAAAAAAGGCTTGAATTTCAATTAGTTTTGAAATTTCTAAGTAAATTTTATAAAGTTCATTAAAGTTTAGAAAAAATTAAATATTAAACTAAATATTTTGAAAACAAAAATTATTTTTGAATTTTTTTAAATTTGAATTTCTATTTTGAATGGTTCATTTATTTAGAATGACTAATTTCATGGTGTTTAAAAATGAATTGCCGAAGAAAAAAACTATTTAAGAAACAAAAAATCAAAAAATATTATATGCAACCAAGTGTCATAACATTTAATAAAGAGCATACCAATCAAATCTAAATATTCATGAAAATGAATTGTTATTGTATGAAGTACCAAACCCATTGTCATAACATTTAATAAAGAGTACACCTATCAAATCTATTTTAAATTTTTTTTTTACTATATAGTTTACTAATAAAATATATAACACATTATTTTTAATTTGAGAATTTTTAATTAACAATTAGATAATGAATTTAATATAAAATAATAACAACATACTTTTTTAGTTACAATATTCATTTAAATAAATTTATTTGCATAAACATTAGATTTCTTTTAATATAATTAATTTATTTAGACATTTTTTAATTAATTTATTTTTTTATATGAAAAATTATTGATGTGCATTTCAATATATATATATTTTAATACAATTTTTACATAATATAATAATAATAACAATAATTTAATTTTAAGAGATATAAATATGATATATATGTAAGACTATTTTAAATTGGGGTTTATGATTACTATGTAGCATACTTTATATATACATGGTTTTGGAGGTTTTTAACTATACAAAAATTTAAAATAATCTAATGTAGTTATAAATTACTTTTTTCATAAGAAGCGGGTATTAAACATCAACGCTACACATTACACTTGTTTATTAATAACAAACATAATAGACTTAGCTTAACTTACATTTTGAATGACCTCCACCATTATTACTCTATTATGGGTCTTTTGCGCCCCCTTTACACCCCTAGAGAATATCCCAACATTCCAACCCCCTTAGAAAATTGTTGCCCTAAACTTAAGGGCATTCTCTATATTACTCTAGGATATTGTATATGTGATAGCATTTTCAAATTCAAGGTATATAACAAGTGGTATCATAGCTCTTTCATGGGCAAAAAACATATTTTTCTTTTCTTTTGGCAAAATTTTCAAGGGAAAAAGAGGATGCCAACATTAAAACTCATTCTTAATTTTTTTTTTTTTTTTAATGGAGAATTTGCGGAATCAAACCATAGATTTATGTTCCCTTTGAAAGAATACCCAATATAAAAAAAAAAAAAATTGTCCACATAGAAACAAACAAGATCCTCCCTAGTGGTGTGAACAGGGGCTTAAGTGCCCATAATAGAGTAATAACAATAGAGGTCATTCATTGTAAGGTATACTAGGTCCACTATGGTTGTCATTATTAAATAAGGCACACTAGGTAGTTAGGATGTTGTTATTGTTATGGTTCTCTTATTACTTATAAATAAGGATGGAATCCTCCTTATGGGGTGTGGAAGAGTATTGTGTTTGGAGCTAAACTTGTTGATAGGTTGCAAAAACTTAAAAGATAAGTGAGCATAAGTGGATTCCTTGACTGATGGTATGTGATGAAGGTTATACATTACTTGATTAATGGCGGCTACGGTTTGAAGAATACCTGCTCAAGTTGCAGTCATAGTACCAATTTTGGAGGAAGATAGTGCCACAACAGCAGAGCTTCGCAGAAGAGGACAGGTTCTGAGCCAACAGATGAAAAACGCGGGGTCCAACAGGACCCCATCTTATAAACATGCAATGATGCACAAGGATAAAACTACACTGGACGGGGTGCAAATCTCAGGCTCTGAGAAGATAGGAAAGGAGGATCCAACCAATAAAGGGAAGCTAAACAACGAGGGCAAAGATACCCAGAAACGAAAAGAAATCATCAGCGACAACAACATAGCTGACAGAGACAGGAAAAACCATACCCCTAAAAAACTATCACAAGAAAAGGAGCTTGAGGATGAACAATCAAGGAAAAAGGAGGACTCAAACCTAAATAAGGCAGGATAAGAAGGATCAGCTATGGGAGCCAAAAAGAAAGAGACCCAGGGACCATGCAAGCCTAAAGCAACTGAAACCCTATGGGTAATAATCTTTGACCTAGAACTACAGGAGTACCGAGAACACATGGTAGAACATGCAGTGATCTGCAAGTTTATGGGTTTCTGGCCAACAAAATGAGCCCTGTTTGTGTGGATCAAACAATAATGGAAACCCAGAGGGGATGTAAGACTCCACCTAGGAGCCAAAGGATTCTTCACAATGGTATTCACCAATCTGGATGACAAGGATCGAATCTTTGATGGAGGTCCGTATTTCTTTGCCTCAGCAGGGCTATACATGAGACCTTGGAAGCCCAACTTCACACCAGAACATAAAACCTTCAAATAGGTATCGGTCTGGATTCACTTGTTTTCTCTACGGATTGACTACTGGGGACATGCAACACTTGAACAGATAGGCAATAAGTTAGGCACCTTCTTCAAAGCCTCAGAGGCAACATTACATAAGAGATACACCTCCTGTGCTAGGATTTGTGTCGAGATGGATGTTTCAGGAGTTCTGCATGAGGGTCTATGGTTGGAATACAAAGATGAAGTGTATTTTCAAGCTATAGACTATGAGCGAATTCCATTTCATTGCAAGAAATGTCATGAACATGGACATCTGACCAGAGAATTCCTAATGAACAAAACGACGAAGAAACCAAAGGAAAACACAGGGGGTAAGAATAAGGAATCTTTTATTCGACCTCATGTTAGACAACGAGCAAACAAAAGACAACAAAATAAAGCAGGTAACTCCTTCAGAAGCACAGGCAATTCTTTTGAGGTGTTGGAATCAGAGACAGAACCAGAGGACACCACTCAAGAGCATGAGCCATTGCGAGAAAGCCAGACTACAACCACACCAGGGACACAAGAACCCATTTCCAATCCATCAAACAACATCCCACTTGCTTCGGGACCAACAAAAGGACTGGAAGAGGATTAAGAAATGATGACTAGTGAAATGGGACTCGAGGATATGGAACTAAGCGACATTCTTGAACAGGAAGGTATGGACCTACCAAACATGGTAGAACAATGGAAAAAGAAAGGCATTGAACACATGTTGGAAGAGGAGGTGAACAAAATCAACACATTATTCATAGCAAGACAACAAGCAGAGATGGACATGCAGAGAAGAAGCTTGGGAACAACAAAAGGTCTAGGGGTGAGAGCTCAGGGGCTACATCAAACTACAACCAACCCAAAACACCGGAAAAAATGAGGACGAAGAACAAACAATGAAGCATTACAAGAGCTTGGTCAAATGCTCCTAAACTCAGGTAAGATGAAAGCCCTTGAGGAATTTACACTAACCTCCTAAAAATTTGTTAATTATGAAAGTAATTTCATGGAATTCTAGAGGGCTAAATAGCCTAAAGAAGCAGTGGTTAAGAAAAAAGTCAAAAAGGAACAACCAGATATGATTTTTTTGCAAGAAACTAAATGCTCCAGCAAAACAATGGAAAACATCAATAAAAAATTGGGCAAAAGAATGGAATGCCTAGAAACAACAAGCAATGGATGGGAAGGGGGTTTGGCCATTCTTTGGGATCCTTAGGTTATCCAGCTTATATCTTCTGAAGCTGCCAGATCTCACATCTCAATAGAAATCCAAATGGTAGGTAATCCCGACACCTATCTATGCACAAATGTCTATGGCCCTCAAAAACTAGAGGAAAAATTGCAATTGCATAGAGGTCTATCCAACTTGCAGCAAAGATATCCACAAGCCAAAGCTATTTTTGGAGGAGATTTTAATATGATCACTTCGCTTATGGAAAAATAAGGAGGCATCAGAACGCTCAACTGGGATACTGAAGCTTTCCAAGACTTTATAAAATCTGCCAAGCTGGTAGACATCTTCCCTAAGAGTGGAGCTTTCACATGGAATAATAAAAAGGGGGTGATAGGTAAATCACCTCTAGACTGGTTAGGTTCCTAGTAACTGAAACCATCCTTTTGGAAGGGATTACTGTGGATTCGGACATACTACCTAGTGGGGGGTTGGACCGCTGGCCCATAATCATGAATGCGGCCATCCTGGGCACACCAAGGAATAAACCCTTCAAATTTGAAAAGTTTTGGCTCAATCATCTAGAGTTCACATTGAAAATAAAACAATGGTGGAATGAACCGATAGGTGTAAGAGGCACTAAAATGTACATTCTCTAAGTTAAAGTTAAACACATCAAAACCAGGTTAAAATCCCGGAATCAAGAAGTCTTCGGCAACATATTTAAAGAAAAGAAGGTGCTGGAGGAGCAATTGGAACAGATTCACAAGGAATGGATCTAGGGGAATATCAATCAAGAAACAAGGAACACAGAACAAAAACTCATGCAGGATTGGTAGACCAAATGTCAAAAGGAGGAAACTCTATGGAAGAAAAAATCTAGAATTCAGTGGCTTAAGGAAGGTGAAAAGAACACAAAATTATTTCACAGATCTGCCATTGATCACAGAAGTGCTAATAAGATATTAAGAATAAAGGATGATTAGGGGACCTCTGTTTAAACTCATCATGAAATATCAACCCTTCTCATAAACCATTTTAACCAAATTGCTGTGGAACCCAACATTGATAGAGAGGAAGCTATAAGGGATCTAATGACTTCTATTCCCAAGCTTATCACAGAGGATCAAAACAAGGCTTTAAATCAAACAATCACCTTGGAAGAAGTGGAAGAAGCAGTAAAAGATATGCCCAATGAGAAGGCGCCAGGGCCGGATGGTTTCACCATCGACTTCTACAAAGCCTGTTGGGAAATAATCAAAACAGAAGTTTGGGAAGTAGTGGAGGATTCTCGACGCTCCTCTTCAATCCTAAAATCCCTCAACTCTACGTTCATAACCCTTATACCAAAGGAGGAGGAAGCAAACACTCCGTCGAAATTTCGACCAATTGCTTTGTGTAATGTTCTATACAAGATTATATCTAAAGTCATAACTAACAGATTAAAGACAATTCTTCCATGGATCATCTCGGAAGAACAATCTGGTTATGTAGAAGGGAGATAGATTATGGATAACATATTGCTAGCTCAAGAGATGATTCATACTCTCCAAACTCAGAAAAAGCTGTCATGCTAATGCAGCTAGATCTTTCGAAGGCTTATGATAAAGTCAGCTGGAATTACTTGGAGGCTATTTTGACTGCCTTTGGCTTTACGAAGAAGTGGATAATTTGGATCCTAGTCCTCATTAAGTCTACCAGATTTTCAATTATGGTTAACGGAGCTCCCACTGCCCAGTTTACACCGAGGTATAAGACAAGGGGACCCCCTGTCCCCCTTCCTGTTTGTAATTCTAATGGAAGGTCTTAGCCGGCTTATCAGAAAGGCTAAAGAGGATGGCTTAATTCAGGGACTCCAACCCCTTCCCTCATGCCCTGCAACCACTCATCAACAGTTTGTCGATGATACAATGCTGCATGGCACGCCTTCAGTCAAAGAAGCTCTTGGTTTCAAAAGCATTCTCAATCATTTCAGCCTTGCTTCAGGTAAGGAACTCAATCTAGCTAAATCTTCCATATCCTTTTTTAACACGTACCCAACAGTCCAGAAAAACCTTTCTAATGTCCTCAGATGCAAAAGGTGTAACCTCCCTTCCAGATACCTAGGCATTCCACTGACTGACAAACCCTGGCAAAAAAATGCATTGGGAAAAAATGATCGCCAATTTAGAGAAGCGTTGTCAGCGTTGGACTCACAGAACCCTTAACTTTGTAGGCCACCTAATCCTTACCAAATCCGTCCTCCAAGCTATTCCTCAATTCATGCTATCTATTCTCCCAGCACCTAAAGGTGTTCTCCAGAGAATTCGACTCATCCAGAAAGCTTTTCTATGGTCGGGTAACTCAGTTAAATAGAAGTGGTCTTTAATGGCTTGGGACAAAATCTGCAAACCCAAACACCTGGGTGGGTTAAATCTTCAGGACCCTTACACTGTCAACCGAGCTTGTGGAGCTAAGTTATGGTGGAGATGGGTTAAAGAATCGAACATACCCTAGGCCAAACATTGGAAAGCTAAGTATGCAGTTCAATATAGCCCTCAAAATCTGATCAGGATGCAGGAACCACCAGATCGATCTCCAATCTGGAATCTTGCTAGAAATAATCGAGGCATAATTTAGGAACAGAGTTTTTGGGAAGTCCGTAATGGATAGACTGCTCTATTCTGGGAGGATGCTTGGTAGCAATTGCCTAGGCTTGAAAGCCTAGATTTCCTCACCATTCAGAGAAGATACCAGGAACTAGGGAAGTTAACTGTGGATCATTACTGGAAGCCTAACAATTCTAATCAAGCTTGGAAACAGTGGATCTTTAATGATACATTACAACCTGAAGAGTAGGACAACAATATAAGGGTGCTGCAAATAGAGCTGGCTAAAAGGAAAATAAGAAATGCTCATGATGCAGATCAACTGCATTCGGGCAAGCTCAAGGGGGGTAATTTCGCCCTCAAAGAAGCAAGAGGTTGTATTGAAGAAAGAGACCAAGGGGAAAAAGTCAATTGGAGAACTCTTACATGGGAGAACCTTTAGAAAAAAGGGTTCACAGGCCCCTCACGCTGCCCCCTGTGTGAAAATGAGGAGGAATCCACGAATCACCTCCTCAATATTTTTAGTTGGACAGAAAGCCTATGGAACTACATGGAAACAGTATTCAAAAGTACGGATAGGGATAGAGACTCAATACAGGAAAGCATAGTGAATTGGCGAAGTAATTTTCCAAACCCCAAACAGCCAATACATTATTGAAACTAGTCCTGGGGTTCATAGTGTGGTCGGTCTGGAAAGAACGAAACATAAGAGTGTTTCAAAATGAAGCTAAAACCATAGAGTTTATCAGAGCCACCATATTACAAAACATGAGGGAAATGGCTCTTATTAGACGGAAAGCAGAAAAGAACAAGGATTTCTCAGTGACTGACTTACAAATTCTGCATGCATTTGGAATTGGAGTAGGCACCATCTCTAGTCCATCTGAACCGTGTCAACAACAAGGCCCCTCCATGAATGTTTGGCTTCGACCACCAACCGGCTTTCACAAACTCAAGTTCGACGGGGCTTCTCGAGGTAATCCTGGACTGGCAAGTATAGGAGGTGTCCTCCAAGATTACAGAGGGGAAATTCAACATATTTTCAGTCAATATTTGGGAGAAGGAACCAACAATGAGATGGAATTCACAGCTTTAGAACAAGGGCTCCGAATACTAATTCGCCTGGGAACAAGAGCTATAGTGGTGGAAGGGGATTCTCTTTTGGATATCAATGCCACAAGGAAAATGCAGATGGGATCAAAACTGGGTAAGGTAACAAAGCATTGGAGGTTGGCCAAGGTCATAGAGCTCATAGCAGAGCACCTCTCGAGCCTTGATGGAATCATTTTGCAAGCGGTAAGAAGAACGACAAATGTGGTGGCTGATTTTCTAGCCAACTACAGGATTGATCACCACATTACCTACCCGGACACTTGTTGGCATGATGTCACATGCAAAAAACTTCGGGATAAGTGTTTACTTCTTTCGAGACAAGACATTCGTTATAGGGAGGAGGGGTGCAGTGGTACGACAGGACATGCCTTAATAGAAAATGAAGATAGCCTTTAAGGCTCACTTCCTGGATCATAATACCTCGATATGGATGGGGGAGGGCAGACACCATCACCTGCATTGGAAGATGAAGGAAATCCTGCAGAAGAATGATTGTCAGAGAAATTTAGGCTCAACGGATGACACATGGCCCACGATAAGAAACCTCAAGCAAGACAAATCCATTGCCTCGGATCGCAGGCAAGGGCTGGCTCACCGGAAAATAAAGAGTAGTAACTTGGCCAGAATCCGGAGATATATGCAAGCCTTACTCAACCTATGCGCTCTTTCATCCACTATAACTATAGGGTCCCACCTAAAAGCTCCCACATCTTTTGCTCCTTGCCCGACTCTTTGTCCTGAGTGCTCTGCTTGTATCTTTGTTTGGCTCTCTGAAGAGTATCCATCAACCTCCTTCACCCACAACAACACGATGTCAACTAGGGGTTATCGTAATGAATCAGCCACCAGAGAGCTAAAAAGAGCAAGGGAGGTATGAAACGCAAGTCTCACCCAGAGGGAAGAAGTTAATCGATGAGTTGGAAGCCGAAGTTAATGAGAAGCAAGAGAAACAAGAAATGCAATCAATTGAGGAGGAAATTGAGTGGATTGCAGATCCTAGAACCTAGGCCACTAGAGCCACACTGTTTGTCAGGACACAAAATGAGGCGTGGCGCATGAAAACCATGCTGGTGAAAGCACTAGTCAAGCAGGGGGAAACCATGAAAGAAGCTTACTACACAACAACGCTGGCTTCAGCTAAAAAATTGGCCAAACTTGACGCTCTGGAAATATGCATGAAGTCGCTCACAGAAAAAATGAAATTACTGGCACAGGATCTGAGGGCCTTCACCAAGCTTTTTAAACTCTCTGTCCAATGAGGTATGAACATTGCTATTGATATTCTAGCGGAAGTTATCAAAGCCCCGGTGGAGGATTACCAGAAGGCCCAGAAAGCCCTGAATTCTGAACATGTTAAGGCTGCAACTGGCCCTAGTGCCACCTTCAAAGACTACATGGAACTTGAGTTGTAGGTTTGTTTGAGTACTTTGCTCTATGCCAGCTAGACTTTGAAGACTTCTTGGCTAAATTTTGTTCCTGTTTCTGGGTCTCAGGTCTTTATAGTCACTCTTTTGTCATGTCTTTGGATTCAGGCAGCCCTGCATGGCTAGCCCCTTTTAGTCTATCACACTAAATGGAAAGTTTAGTTAGTCTATTTTGTCTGTGTCTTGGTTAGGCCTGTCTTCCCAGTGTGCAAGCCAAGTTTCATTTAGTTTTCAGTTCAACTTTTGATCGACCAAGTGGAAAGGGGAATGGTCTATTGGGTCATTGCGACCTATGTATTTTATGTAATTTTGTGAATTAATATACTTTTCTTGACTTACAAAAAGAAAATAAGTGGATTCCTTTCATAAAAGGATCGATTGTAATGTGTTGGCCTAGCTTAAGAGTATGTAGCTTGAGTGGGCCTAATTATTAAGGACATGTATTTTCTCCTAGAAGGTTATAACTTCAATTCTAGAGCGAGGTAGAGTATGTACACCTTCGGAGACTTTAATAGTCAAATCATTATAAGAAGGTAGGTCCACTCTCCTACAAACAGGGGGTCTCATACACTAATTTGGCATTTGGCTCGGCTATCACCTTAAAATTAGATTATTCTTATTATTATTATAGTCAAGCAAAGAGGATTCTCTATATTATTCTTGGATTACCTCATATGTGATAACATTTTCAAATGTAAAGTATGTACTATAAGACTCCATGTATATTTCAACGTTATAGAAAATTGGTTAAACATTTGGTCATGGATATGACTTAAAAAAAAAAAAACAAAAACAACAAACTTAACCTTTCTAAACAAGCCAATTTGTATTAACATTGAAAGATATGTAAATGAAACTTAATTTTTATTTTGCTGACTTTTATTTTTTTTCACTAAATATAAAGAGATTTTGGAAGAGGTTCCTCCAAATAATTAAGCACATCATGAATTAATTTTCAAATATGGGTCACTATTGAGTGGGCTTAATGGCTAAGAAAATGTAATTCCTCATAAGAGGTCACAGGGTCAAATCTAAAGGGGAGTAGACTATGTACACATCCACAGACTTTAGTAGTCAATTTGTTGTGTGGAGGTAGGTCCTTTGCCCCACAAACAAGGGGGTATCATACACCAATTTAGTGTTTGTATTGTATATGATCTTAAAATTAGATTATTATTATGTTTTGGCTTATGGAATCAACAACTAGGGAGTCTCATACTTGCATGACATGATTTTGATTTTATTCACTACCACCGTAACCACTAGGTGCACCATGCTTTTCCATAATGCGGACACAAGTTCATTAAGAGGATTCAAGCAAATACCTCATAATATTTTACATAACACATTTACATGCTTTTCCAAGTAAGCTACACCTCTGGGACTAAAATTAAACTATTATTATTATTTAATATATTTGATATCAATTACTCAATCCTAAGAATTAAAATGCTTTTAATTCATACGCCCAATTAAATGAACTCACTTAAAATTTGCTTCCTTCATATTATCTAATACATAATAAAATATTGTAACAAATTTTTTTCCATCCACATTATTGATTATATATATAGGGAAGATTATAGTTTTTTTCTTATGTTTCACCATATATGATTGTTCATGAGACTATTTTCTTTAAGTTGTACTTGTTTATTAAAAATGATTATTTAGAATAAAAGTTTAAAAAGTATGAATGAATAATTAGTCGTCTTTTAAACAAGTTATATGGAATAATTTTGGAAAATAAAATTAATATATGAGTAGAAATTCATGGAAAAAGAGTTAAAGGCCAAGTTGGATTTAAGAGCTATCATTCAACTATGGACCACCTTGTTACACTTGGGATCATTATAGAGGAGTGTTGCAATAGTAAAATCAATCTCCGTAGTTGTTTCATTGAATTTAGAAAACATTTTGACATAATACCTACGACTAACTTTTGGAACAGGTTAGAAAAGCTAAAAGTTCCTCTTCAGTTGAGAGTTGTTACAAAAAGGTTGCATAATAATGTTATTACTAAGTTTAGGAACATTGAGGCTTGTGTTGAAACATGGTTGTCATTGATGTCAATATTGCTAGAAGAATCTTCACCTTTAATGAAGAAAATGCCAAGGAATATTAATGTTTCTTCCAAATAGACCATGTTCATTTGATAGTCCTCATTGTGTCGATTCCAATGGTAAGTGGCATGCCCCATAACTCCTCACGATTGAGGAGATATGCTTGATCAAAGTTTATGCCTTGAAAATTGGTCAAGGTCCCCAAAAATGAAAGGATAAGGGTAACTTGATGACTGATTTATTAGTGGTAGTTATTTTCAAGAAGATTAAATTGAATTATGATGAGCCTTTTCCAAAAAAATTCAACTTTCAAAAGAGGAGGAAAATCAATTAAAATGACATTTCATTTTGGATCCAAATTCTTCAAAATTTGAAATTCAAATTTAAAATCTACTAGGTTGGCTCCCTCCTTTGAATAGGTCAACTTCCCCCCCTTGACTACAATAAATATGGACTCATCTACCCTCAAAGGAAAGACAATTACAACACACATCATTGTGAATTTCCTCCGTGATCAATATGGACTCTCAGTAGTCACGCCTAGTTGGAAGAAGAAGGTCAAATTTGGAGAAGTTTTAGGCTTACTTTCTATTTCTTTGGTTAAGGGTTTCTCATTGGCATCTCTGTGGATCGGTTAGAACCTTTCTAAGGCCATTTGACCCTTCTGCGACTGATCTAGAAATGAATATTTGAGGAAGTTCGTGGGTACTGAGGCCCTTTCTGAGGCCTAATCTCAGACACCCCATATGGCATGGTTCTAAGGCCCACTCAGGCCTAGTTAGAAGACTCTTGCAAATTTCATCTGTGGATGATTTTGGAGCAAGTCTGTGGATATTTTGCATAACATTTAAAGCTTTTAATTGGACTAAATTTGATGTGATTTATTTAATTGTGTGAGCCCTAGTCCGAGTCTATTTCTACGACCTTTTAGGGCCTGTTCCAGGTTTTATTACAGGTCACTGTGTCATGTGGACAATTTTTGAGGCTCATTTCGGACAAACTGAAGCAGACCTAAAAGGGCATCTCTGCAGCCTATTTCAAGCTTGTTTTTTAACATAACCTAGCACCAAGATTTGAAGCTTTTGTGGCAATTTTCTTGTCTTGTTCTGAGACCTATTAGACCCTATTTTTAGATCTCTATGGCGTTAATTTGAAACTTGTATTATGCACTTGAAAGAAGAAATTCCGAGTTGTTCACCTGACACTCTTTGTGGACTAATTGAAGCAGATTTGTGGGCTATTTCAGAGCTCTCTGTGGGACGTCTTAAAGCATGTTGTGACAAGACAACGATGTTTTCTAAGGTATTTTGCAGGCATGTCTAAGCCCTAATCTAAAATTTTTATAAGGCACTCATGTTTAAGTCTTTGAGCCCTAATCCAATATTGGAAGAGGAAATTAATAAGGCTATTTAGTTGGCCCCTTTTGAAGGTTAACAAATTAGGAGGCCAATTTTGGGGTCATATTTCTTGAGCATATTACAAAGGACAATTTATGTAGGTAAAGGACATATTTGGAAGCATATATTTGAGGCACATTGTTCTCCTTATTTAATAAACCTCTTGTTGGCTAGATTTTTAGGCACATTCAAGGTAAGGTTGAAGTCATGGATAAGGAGCAACATTTTTTAAAGTGATATCTGTAGCAAAGATGAATTGTAGTCATGTTTTATGAAGACATAAGTGACATCATTAGAGATTGCAAAAAGAGATATGATTTGGCTTTAAATGTTGTGAACTGAAAGTTTCACTTCATTAAGGTATGTACAAGAGGCAATTTGAAGGTTGAAGGTTGATATAGTTTGACTCTCCATTGCATATCTAAAAGTATACATCAACAAAAACGGATTTACTGAATATCATTTTAAGTGGTTCATTGTCCTTGGTATGGGAGCCCACATCTATTTATATGGTTTTTTTTTTTTTTAGGGTGGTTGGGTGGTGCAAAGCAAGAGAGTGAAGTCTCCCTTAGGTTGGAGCCTAAAAATACTTTAGGGTGGTAGGGTGGTGTGAGGGAAAGTTGGAGCTTGCAGGGTGTTGGAGCATCCTATCAAGAGTTTGAGCTTACTGATAAATTAAATGCTTTCTAGAGTACTAGGAAGTTGGAGCTGAGAAATATTGCACTCATAAATCATATTAGAAAAGTGTTCGATGGTGTTTATCTCTGGGAAGGGTTTCCACCTAAAAATTTCTCATGTAATGATCTTGTAATATTTTTTGTTCATTGTTAATGCTCTAAAATTTAATAATTAACTAATTGTAAGTGAAATACTGATTCACCGCCCTCTCAGTGTTTCCAACAATTAGTATAAGAGCAGGTCCCTTTACAAGAAATCTAACCACTAAAGGGAGATCATGGATTGCACAAAGAGTGGATTTCCTTTGTTCAATGGACAAAACTACGCACTCTGGAGTGGAAGGACGAAGATATATATATATATATATATATATATATATATATATATAAGCACAAGGATTTGACATCTCGGGCGCTGTAGAAAATGGATACACCGCACCTTCCGCTCCAACAAATGAAGCTAAAAGACATGTTTAAAATGATGCTAAGGCCAAGAATGTTATTTTAAGTTTCTTATCAACATCTATTTATGTTAAAGTGATGAGTTGCAAAACTACTAAAGATGTTTAGGAAAATATTCAGATCATATTTGAAGGAGACAAGAAAGTCAAAGAGGCCAAGCTTCAAATTTACAAAGAGAAATTTGAGCAACTAAAGATGAAAGAAGATGAGAACATTACAACTTACTTTCTCTGTGTGGATGAAATAGTAAATGCTTTGGAAGGATTCAGAGAACCTTTTGTTAGAAATTAATTAACGGAGCAATGAAATACATAAACTATTACGGAAACACAAATACATAAACACATAAAACAAGAGAGACATAGATATACGTGGTTCACCCAATTTGGGATACGTCCATGAAGAAACAACCAGTCCTTCCTTTTATATTAACTAACAAAATGAAGAGATACAACCTACAACATATCTGTTGTAATTTCCTCTTAGCTCTCACACAGTCTCCTCTTTCTTTCTTAACTAAGAATAATAATCCACAACCACAATGCAATACCCTCATTTAAATTGAGGGGGCACCTTATAGGGAAAAAACCTAAATTAACATAAATTGTACCATTAGATCATCCACTTAATGAATGACCTAGATTGATTATGAAATTACAATATTTTACAAGGCAAATTTTCATCTATTTTTAGCTTCGAGGGCATTGACCCTAAACTCTCGTTTGGGGGGGGGGGGGGGGCGGGCGGGGGCGGGTGGATGGTGATTAAATAGGTAGTGTTACCACCTCGTTAGGAATAAGGATGGAACGCGACTGAAACAAAAGACCTCTGAACAATCAGGAAGATAATCACACTCCACACCTAACAATCTCCCACTTGGAGACTGATTATAGCAACTCCACCACTGCTTCACTTATGGATAATGCTTCCACTTTGGACCTATTTCTCATATATTTTTTTTTTTTTTGTAAGTAAGCATATGTATTAAGAAACAAAAAATAATTACAGAAGACTGCCCGGGCAGACTAGAGCCCGAGGCAAAGCAGAGAACATAACAACTTGACCAAAAGACCTCCTACAGAACCCCAAAAAAATAGGGTAGCCGGTAAGGATGAACAATCCACCTCGGCTTTGAGGAGTAGACCGGAAGAGGGCAGTGCTACACTTGAAGAAAACAGAGAGGCTGGGAGGCAAGAGAAAAACAGGGGAATCATCCAGCTTGAGAAGACTCTGTTCGGCCCTTTTTACCTTTCTTCTTACCAACTTTGATCCATCCAAATTGGTCCTGAATGGATGGCAGAACTAGCTGACTGCGCTGGGCGGATGGGGAGATCTCCTTGTCTGAGTCCGAAGGAGAGGTCTCATGAGAACGTTTCTGAGAGAGCGCAGGGGCGGAAGACTCCTCAGGACCCGTTGGGGGCGGGTTTTGAGCTAACGAAGCATCCATCTCATCCTCATTCACTTCCTCTTCATCAGAACTGGAACTTAATTCATCCATGGGGGGAGGGTCACAAGGCTTCCAACTCTTGGATTTCGGCTTAGGAGCTGCCTTCTTCTTATGGGCAGGAATCGCTGGACACGATCTGTGAAGGTGCCCTGTGAGATGGCAATTTCTGCAGCGGAACGCTGTGTTCTCGTAATCTAGGGTCTGGGTCCAATGGAAGTCTCCGATTTTCAGAATGATCTGATCTGGTAATCCTTTGCTGATGTCTATTTCTGCGTAGATTCTGGCGAAGGTGTAGAGACCCTTTTCCCCTCTAGAAGTGTCTGTAGCTAGATGGCGTCCTAGAGAGTTGCCAATTCCTTCGAACACCGCAAAATGCCATAAATGAACTGGGAGATTGGGCAATCTGACCCAAATGGGAAGCTTGGTAATAACTGCTGTGGAAGGGTCAAAATCTGGGAACCAAGGGGTTAAGAAGAGACCCGCCGAATCCCAAAACCAGGGGCCCTCAGTTAATGCTTTCTGGTAGTCCTCACTGTCACCGAAGACTACAATGAAAAAGCCTTTGGAACAGAACATAATCTTGCAATTGCTGGTCCAATTGGAGTGAACCCATTTGTAGAGATCTTCTGTGCGAGGCTAGAGCCCATTGAACCTGCAGATAATGCCAAACTCGGCAAACAGTTGGAACTGCCTGTCCATCTTTGATTTCTCTATTTAAATAGAGGGGGTTTCCTCTAGCCTGTCCACCAAGAAAGGTTTTGGAGCCTGGACTGGTGAGGCGGAGTTCTTCGTTTTCTGGGCATGGACAACGTCTCTGTAAGAGAACGCTGTTGCTGAAGATGACTGTCTCGGCGCTCCCCCTCTCAAGCGAAGGGAGATAGTGATGGAAGCATTTCTTTGAATGTTATAAAAAGAAAGGGGCAAGAGATATGCAAGCTGTTTACCTTCGAAGAGGAGCCGTTGAGACGCTGGAGGGATCCCTGTCCTGAGGAACAGCTCTTGCTTGAGGTCTTGAACAAGCTCTGAGGAGCTTACCCACTGAAGCAAAGATTTGCCTGAGAGGAGCGCTATTATGATCTGGAAGGACTCTGATTGCTTTGGCATCTGCAGTCCGCTGCAAGACTGAGGCGAGGGGGCTCTGGAATAAGCACTGCCTGCCTGGGGTTCAAGCTCTGCTTGTTCTTTAATAACCTGCGCTGGGCAGCCGGCAATATTAGCCATTTGGAGTGGCTTAATATCTCTGAAACTGGCTGCATCCTCCTTTGTAGGGCACAACCGGGATAAGACTGTCCGCCTTAGCTGTATCTCCCTTCGGTTTCTTATAAACCAGCCCCAGGAGACCAGATCCCTGTGTGGTATTTCGTCAAACATTTTCCCTGCATCCTCCCTGCGTGGGCATTTTTCAAGAGTTTTTAGAGCAAGAGAATCTGGAAGCCGTATTACTTCCAGAATGCCACTCCTTGAGAGGCACTCGGAAGGAGGCTGTGCCGCTGAGCGAGAGAAAAAAATGGACAAAGCACGGCCTCCGGCTTCTGAGCAAACCAGGAGAGAGGGAATCGAGTCGGAGGAAAAACTTAACAACAAAAACGTGACTGAGTCGTCTTGCTGAAGGAACATCAGCTGGGTCGCGACCAAAAGGCTGACAGCACCCGTGGGTCTGCCATAAGCTTCACGGACATCTTGGAGGAAGATGACCCGGAAGGGGCCGAGCTGGTTGAAACCCCATGGAAAGAGAGCCGCTCTATCGCCGGTTGCAACAAGCTCATTCACTGAGCTACTCGGATCGGAACAGAAAGAAGGCCAACCGTCCTCCGGAACAGGACCTGGGAGGAGAAAAGCCGAGGGGAGACGGGCCCTGGCGGCGCCGTTCTGAGAAGCAATGGAACGCCCAACAACCCTAACCGAGAGCGCCATTTTTTTTCTCGCCCCTATTCCCTAATCCACTTTGACCTATTTCTCATATTCATCATCATACTTGAAGACCAATTAAAACTAAGTAGGATCTCAGTTTTTCCCTGGTTACAACTTTTATTAACATGTCTACAAGATTTTGGCTAGTGTGTATCTTTTTCAGCTTCAATTGTCCATCTTCCAACATTAATTGTATGAAATGGTACTTGAGATGTATATGTTTAGCCTTGGAATGAAATGAAGAGTTCTTTGCAATATTAATCACACTTTGGATGTCACTATATAACCTTCCCATCTCTTACTTCTTGCCCAACTCATCCATAAACCTTTATAACCAAATCATTTCTTTACTAGCCTCTATAGCGGCAACATACTCTACTTCCATTGTTGAAAGTGAAACAATGTTTTTCAACTTTGAAACCCAACTGGCAGTTGTTCCACCTACAATAAACACATACCCTGTGGTGCTCCTCCTATTATCTCTATCACTTGCCATATTTGCATCAACATATACATGTAGAGAAATGTTTGAATCGCCATGTAGGTTTTAAACCCGTACATAAATTACCTGCATACGAATTCTAAAATACATAAAATCAACAATGTGAGAGCATAACACATAAAACACATATACACAAAGATTTTCCCTTAGATCCCAAAACTGGGACTACCAGCTTGACTTTTCATTATGTTCCTTTCAATGTTATAATACATATTTATACATGCCGAAGCATCCAATACCATGGACCAAAAAACCACCGCGTCCAAAAACATGTGCGAAAATCATGCACAAAACCATTGGTGGGTCCGCCCATCCTAACACAAAGTGGGGTTACAGGTACGCCTCAAACCCCCTGTGACCCCCCCCCGCGCTACACAATCGGTGCAACGAAGGGGGGCTCCACCCCCCTCTAACCCCTTGGTTAACTATGTGGTCTAGTCGTGGAAAGAATATAACACAACCCAACATTCTCCCACTTGTTGTTTTCTTTCCACAGGGGGCCACAAGAGAGCTTAATCATTTTTTCAGCCTTGAAACACCCATTGTCTCTCTACACCAAGAGAAATTCTCAGAGCTCACAGATTTTGTCAATGCATCTGTAGTATTCTTCAAAGTGTCCACCTTGACCAGCACCATCTTTTTGTCTTCTATCATATTCCTCACAAAGTGATACTAAACATCAATGTGCTTTGTCTTTGAATGATATGCGGGGTTCTTTGCCAAGAAAATTGCACTTTGGTTGTCACAGTCTATCCTTATAGCTCCCTGTACTAACCCCATACTTGAACACAGTCCCTGTAACCAAACTGCTTCCTTGCTTGCATGAGTGGTTGCCATGTATTCTACCTCTATAGTTGATAGTGCCACTACAAATTGTTTCTTACTCATCCAACTGATTGCACCTCCAAATACGTTAAACACATACCCACTTGTAGATCTTCTCTAACCCAGATCTCTAGCCCAGTCTGCATCAACAAAGCCACGAATATCAAACATTTTGTCCAATCTTGGTCTTCCTTGGTAGCACAAACCATAATCACTAGTGCCACGCAAATACTTGAAAACCCGCTTCACTACTGTCCAATGCTCCTTCCCTGGTTTTGACATAAACCTGCTCAATACTCCCACTACATGTGCAATGTTGGGTGTAGTACAGACCATCGCATACATCAGGTTATCGACTGCACTTGCATATGGAACACGGGACATGTCCTCTTCCTCTTCTTGTGTCTTGGGACACTGTTCAACAGATAACCTCACACCTACAGGAATGGGAACCTTCACCAGCTTACTATGCTGCATATTAAACCTTTGCAGTATTGTCTTGACATACTTCCTTTGGTTTAACCATAGCTTCCTCTTTGCCCGATTTCTTTTAATTTCCATGCCCAAAATATAGTTTGCAGCACCAAGATCTTTCATGTCGAATTTGGAGGACAATTGGGTCTTCAAATCCTGGATAATTTCTTTGTCATTTCCAACCAGCGACATATCATCTACATACAAGACCAGATAAATATCATGGTTGTTAGGACCCAGAATTGACCAATTTTGACCTTATATTTCCATCATAATATTATCCTTTTCAGCCATAAGTTATAAGCTTTGATCACACAATGACTTGATCACCCCAAGGTATGGAGTAATTTCTCGCATATCTATATGTTTAATTGTTCACTGCATATTCGTAAGTACCTTTGTATTTATCTTGGGAAAGCTGACTAAATTGCTAAGTAATTGTCTTAAGCCCGCAGGAATTATAACCTATAGTTCCTGTAACACCAGAAACAGCAACTATGCAGTTGCTGCAACATCAGAAGCAACAACTACGCAGTTGATATAGCCAGCAACAGAAATCATCTAAAGCGGGTATTTTGCATCAGCTGGGAATAACAACGGCAACTATCTGAGGAACGCTGACGTGGCTGAATCAAGCAATTGTCCAAAGCAAGTAGAACACAGTTACCCGGACTCAGAACCAGAATAGCACGAGGAATCGGCGAGAGGAATGTGCGTATCCCAAGGAAGACGGTCGAAGACAGTTACCAACTGTGTAACAGCCAGAACCTAAACAAAGAATATATCATCATATTGTTGCAACAACATCTCTGTAATTCTTATTTTTGATTAAAAGGGTCAACCAATTGAACCGTAACAATCTATTGTAATAGATGTCTCCTCTATAAAGAGGAGACATCTACATTAGTCAGGGAGTAGTCTGTAAGAGCATTTATAAGAATATCAACAAATCTGAACTTTACTGTACTCGAATTTTTGACAGATGAATAGAAGAACGTTCTGAGTATTTAAGCTATTCTCCGTGTTTTGGGGAATCTTGTGAGAGGGATTAGGCCCACCTTCCTCACAAGATTCACCCATTTACTTTACTGTCAAGAGTGTAAGTGTGTGATAGTTTCTTTTTGCAGATACTCTGTTTGGATTCTGTAGCACTACCTCTTGCAATTCTGTTTTGCTAGCACTTTGTTTTATTAAGTTATTTGAAGTTATGCAAGCGTGTTTCACCGGTGAATCTGAGTGCAGTGTGTGTTAGCAATCTGATTCCAGGGGCAGGTGTTGAACGTCCTCACCTGGAGGATAGGGTCCTGATCCTCTGCCAACAGAGCATCTATCTCTTTGTTTCTTAGATCTGTAATTTTAATTAATTCCTTTTATTTTGTCAGCACTGTGATAACCTAGTACAAGAACTAAGTATACTACAGCTTTCGATGCTTTTAGAATTTAAGTACAAACAATACGCAGTAGCCTTTGGAATAAAAAGACTTTCCCAGGTTGACAATTAATGTGGTACTTGATTGTTTAATTACTAAACAATTCAACTAGCCAACATTTTGGCACCGTTGCCGGGGAAGGCAACTAAAGATTTCTAAAGGCATTAATGATTTCTTTGTGAAAATAACAGGTGCATGAGAGGACGCAAGAAACCTAATTTCACAGGTGGTAAGGGAGGAAGAAAGACGTTCATTGACGAAATCATCTCAAAGGCTGAAACATCGTAGAGAACCAGTTCCCGGAGACCTCAAATCCAGTACTCCTCACAAACGGATTGACAGACGGAGGAAGTATTGGGGCCTGAAAGGAAGCTGGAAGTATCAGAACACACTGAGGAACTGGTAGAAGAACCTGAAGAACCTGAAGAACCTAAAGATACAGAAGATAAAGTAAGTGACATAGGAGAAAGACCAATGGAGGGTAACAGAACAGAAGGAAGGGGGGAGAACTCACTCTCTACCCTGGAATTCCCTATTGGGGACATGCCAAGAGGAACGACTCCCATGAAGAACATTCCCCTTTCAGCGCTACCCAATTTCCATGGGTTATCCTCTGAAGACCCAGATGAATTCCTCTTTGAATTCGATATATTATGTAGAAGTTATGATTATATGAACCCTAATCAGAAACTAAAACTGTTTCCAGCAACATTAAAAGGGAATGCATTGAGATGGTTCATGAGCTTAGGAGCTCAGGAAATTACCACCTGGGACCAGATGAAAGAAGGATTCTTGGCCAAATACCAAGATTATTGCTGAACAAGAGAAAGGAAGGAAGAGCTGTTTAAGATGGTGCAGAAGGAGGATGAGAGCTTAGAAGATTTTGTGGAAAGGCTGCAGTATAATCTGCAGAGGTCTGATCACCCCAATATGAGTAAAGACATTCTGAAGACCATATTGTTGAAGGGGGTAAGAGATGACTGCTTGGACATGTTGAACATGCTGGGGAAAGGGGACATCTCCAAGGAACCATTTGAAGAAATTGTCAATCTCTGCATGAGGTGCTCAAGAGGAGCAGGGAACATATCAAAGAACAGAGATAATGTGTATTCGAGAGTTCAGAAGTCAGCCAGTGGAGGAGCAACAAGAGCTGAAATAGGTAATTTATTAGAAGAATTTAAAATTGAAATGTTAAGTTCTTTTGCTTCACAAATCGATGCTCTGCAGGTTAAGAAGAAACAGGCAGAAGCAGAAGCTGCTTTAGCTATTTTCTGTTCTAAATGCAGAGGCAAACACCCACTCAGGGAATGCCCATTAGATAAGACACCTGTCTGCACGATTTGTGAAATGGACCATGAAACCCAGCAATGCCTCTCTCTGCCTGGAATCAAAGCAGCATTGCAGACAACCGAAGAAGAGGTTGAAGCAGTGTACCTGATGACATAGAGAAGGCAATGGCCACAAAGACAAGGTATGAACTCTAACACAACATTTAGTCATTGGAATAATAATACTCCTTTTCAAACGAATTACCCACCCATGAACCAAATGCAGTACCCACCCTTTAATGCAATGAATTTTCCACTTATGCAACAACCTAATCTCCCTTTTCCTGATCCTACTATGTGGAATCCTTGGGCCCCACAGCAACCATATTTCAATCAATGGAACCCAAATTGGGCAGCCCAGCAAATACCATTTCCTCAGCAACAACAGTCTCTTTCCTTACCACCCAATACTTCCCAGAATAACCAAGCAATGAGACCCCAACTGCCTGTGCAACCTAACCCTAATCCAAACAATAATAAAGCCTTGCAGGTAATTGACATTCAAAGTCAACCCGCCCTTCCCATGCAATGTAATGACATCCATTTACGTTCTGGAAGAGTAGTTGAACCCATCATAGATGACATTACTGATTCTGAAAAAGAAGAAACTAGGAAAGGAAAGTCATCCAATAAAGATACCGAAATTATTGAATCAACCACTAACAAGACTGTCCAAACAACTGAACCACCCTTCCCCGAAAGACTGACTCTGAGTAAAACGTTTGAGCCACCAGCCTTTAATCTTTTAGGAGAACTGCAGAATTATATGTTAAAATTCCATTATTACAAGCACTAAGAGATGTCCCTATCTACACCAGAACTGTTAGAGATATTTGTGTCAGGAAACCTGGAAGAAAAACCAAGGAACCCCTCACAGTTCATGTGATGGGAGAACTGACTGCTCTAATGACAAAAAAAGACCCTCCTGTGAAATATGGTAACCCTGGTCACCCTACAGTAACAGTTCAGGTCGGAAACACCTTTGTCTCTAAAGTTCTAGTGGATCTAGGTGCTGCAATAAATATTATGACACTTGAAACAACACAATTACTGCAGTTGAAACATTTGATCAGGGAAACTCCAACTATTTTAGAGCTGGCCGATCGCTCTACAATCAAACCTGAAGGAGTAATCGAACACCTGGTAATCTCTGTAGAATCTTGGAATTACCCAGCCGACTTTGTGGTGTTACAAACTAAAACAAAGTTGGGGGGTCATCCACTAATTCTAGGAAGACCATGGTTAGCTACAACAGATGCTTTCATCAGCTGTAGATCTGGATCAATGACAATATCCAATGGCCAGGAAACTAAACAATTGACTCTTTACCCCCATGCCACACCCATGATTAATAGCGATAATTCAATATGGGTAGACTATGAGGATGAAGAAGACCAACCTATTTTAACAATCAGACAAGCTTTAACTCTCAAGAACTCAACTGAAGATGATTTAATCAGCAACTTCATTTCTGAACCTTCTTCGGTTAGCTCAGAGATACATAATCACCTCACTACAATCCTAGAATCAGAATCCCAGAACAATCTCGAAACTGAAAATTCATCTCAGATATTAGCCGGTAGTCCTTCCAAAAGTATGACAATAGAAATCGAACCAGGAAAGACATTAAATATAAATCCCAACCTAACAGATGATCAAAAGCAGCAGTTAATGAAGCTACTTAAAGAAAATAAGGAGGCATTCGTGTGGGATTACACAGACATGAAAGGGATTTCCCCTGAGCTATGTACTCATCGGATTTATATTAAAGAAGGATCCCGTCCAGTTTGTCAACCCCAAAGAAGGATGAATCCCAATCTAAGAGAAATAGTAAAAGAAGAGCTTCAAAAACTGTTAAATGCAGGATTTATATACCCCATATCCGATAGTGAATGGGTTTCTCCGCTAGTAATAGTACCCAAGAAAAATGGGAAATGGCAAGTATGTGTAGACTATAGAGCCCTAAATAAGGCCACCCAGAAGGACCATTTCCTGTTACCATTCATTGATCAGGTATTAGATAACTTAGCTGGTAAGAAGTTCTTTTCCTTTTTGGATGGATTTAGCGGTTATAATCAGATAAGGATTGCACCCTAGGACCAGGATAAAACCACTTTTACTAGCCCTTGGGGGACCTTTGCTTACAGGGTTCTCCCATTTGGGCTATGTAACGCCCCAGCAACATTTCAGAGAGCGGTCATAGGGATCTTTTCTGATATGGTAAATGATTCTCTAGAGATTTTTATGGACGACTTCACTCCTTATGGAACTGCCTTTGAAGATGCTTTGCAGAATCTTGAAAAAGTACTCAAGTGGTGTATTGAAGCACACCTCGCCTTAAGTACTGAGAAATGCCACATGATGATGAATGAAGGCATCGTATTAGGCCATTATGTTTCATTATTAGGAATTCAAGTCGATCCTGCAAAAATACAAGTGATTTTGACCCTCCCTATTCCCAAAACCCAGACAGAAGTAAGAAGCTTCTTAGGACATGCAGGGTACTACAGAATATTTATCAAAGATTTCTCTAAGATAGCTTCCCCTCTGTTTGTGTTATTAACAAAAAACGTTGAATTTAAGTGGACTGATGATTGTGAAAAAGCATTTGATCAGCTTAAACATCAGTTGTCCATAGCTCCCATTTTAAGAGGACCGGATTGGGCACTTCCCTTTCACATATCCTCTGATGCTTCAGACACTGCCATAGGAGCTGTCCTGGGACAGGAAGAAAATGGTCTTCACTATGCCATTTACTTCATTAGTAAAAACATGACTCTCGCGGAACTTAATTATACGGTCACTGAGAAAGAATTTCTAGCAGTTATTTACACTATCAACAAATTTAGGCACTACATCACTGGTTATACTACTTTTGTGCATACTGACCACTCGGCCATCAAATATTTAATGAATAAATCTGTTACAAATGCTCGAGTTACTAGATGGCTACTGTTATTGCAGGAATTCGATATCACAATTGTGGATAGACCAGGAAAAGAAAATGTCGTTGCTGACTTTCTTTCTCGGTTAAAAACTAATGAAAATATTCCAGTAGATGATTCTTTTCGCGATGAGTATCTATTTGCAGTTTCTTCCCACTCACCTTGGTATGCAGATATTGCTAACTACTTAGTTGCAGGAAAATTACCATCACACCTATCGCACAGAGAAAAAAGGAAAATCATTCAGCAAAGCGCTAGGTATAGCTGGATAAGCGGATGTCTGTTTCACACGGGGATAGATCAGGAAATCCGGAGATGTGTTGGGGAAGATGAGATCTATGATGTACTAAAAGCTTGTCACGATGACCCTTTTGGAGGACACTTTGCAGACAAAAGAACAACACACAAGGTACTTAGAATGGGATATTACTGGCCATCACTTTTCAAATATGCCAGAAAGTATGTGAAGGCATGTGACAACTGTCAAAGAATGGGCCAGCCTAACCATAGAGATAATGCCACTCAATCCCCAGGTAACTCTTGAACCTTTTGAGAAATGGGCATTAGATTTTGTAGGTCCCATTAATCCTCCATCTAATCAAAGAATATACATATTAGTATGCACGGATTATATGACTAAATGGGTAGAGGCCAAAGCACTCATTAAAGCTAATGAAGAAGCAATACTAACATTCTTATTTGAAGAAATCTTTGTTAGATTTGGATTACCCAGAGAATTAGTCATCGATGGAGGACCTCCTTTTAATTCCCATGGCTTCAAAGACACGCTCCAGAAATATCATATCAAGCACAAAATGACTACACCATACCACCCCCAAGCAAATGGGCAGGTGGAAAGTACCAACAAGGTCATTGAAGCCATCTTCACAAAAACAATAAAGGAGAACAAAAAGGACTGGTTTCAGAGACTACCTGAAGCCTTATGGGCCTATAGAACTACTTGTAGAAATATAACAGGCTTTTCACCCTATGAGTTAGTTTTTGGAAAGAATGCTATTTTCCCTGTAGAATTTGAAATCAAAACCTTGAGAACTGCCTTAGCTGTTAACCTTGATTTAACTGATGCACAGACAGCCAGGTTGCAGCAGCTTCAGGAATTGGATGAGAAAAGACTGGAGGCTTTCCATCAAACAATGATGATACAGCAACAAAGAAGAAAATGGCATGACAAAACCATCAAGCAGAAGCAGTTCCAGAAAGGTAACTGGGCTCTACTTTATGATTCTCGTTTTGAGAACTTTCAGGGCAAATTAAGAACAAGGTGGCTAGGACCATATGAAGTGGATGCTGTTTTTCCAAATGGGACAGTCAGACTTTTAACAATTGATGGGAGTAGAACACCACTGTTAGTAAATGGCTACCGACTTCGGTTATACCAGCGGCCGGTTTCTAACGAAGATTTTAAAACCACTTGCATGGCAATAAAACAATATTCCTTTCCAGGGGAACTTGCTACCCCTCAAAGCACTTGAATCTTTATTATTTATGCAATTTTTTTTTAGGTTAGATATTCTGTTTTTTTTTTTTAGAATCTAATAAATCCTGTCAAGGATGGCGATATTATATTTCAGTATTTTGCAGATTTTAGCTTGGGAGGAAGCTAGAAAACAAAAGTTTCAAAGGGATTATTTCGCGAACATGGAATTTCCTGTTGCTGCAACACCACATCCTGTTGCTGCAACACCATCCCCGTTGCTGCAACACCATTTCCTGTATCGCAACATTATTTCCCGTTGCTGCAACACCACTCCCTGTTGTCCAAAACATCATTTCCATTTTTGCAATACCATTTCCATGGGTGTAGCATCATTTCCCAATTTCCATCACTCTAGTACATTTCCCGTCCTCACAAACTTTTTCTTTCTGGTAATCCCCTGTCACTGAACACCAATTTTGGTGTTCCAATATCGTTTCCCGGACACGAAATACCCTTCCTGGCTAAATTCACTCACGAAAACCTGCTACCCCAAGCAACAAATTTCGATAAAAGATACCACTTCTTATGATGACTATGACATCTGACTATCACTTCCCGTCATTATCATTACAAATTACCGATATTCCCACACTTTCAGATCCGTGGTAATCATTGTGACTCAGTGGAAGACGAGATAAGACTTTTTGACGCAGCAATCAAAAAAGGTAAAATACAAGGTACGCACGTTTATCAATGGACATTAAATAATAGATAACGCAGTGAAAGCTGATAGGACTATCAATTAGTTATACTTCCAATCAAATCGCTCACACGTAGAAGGGGGGGAGTACCAAAGCAATTCCAATAATGATATACCACGCCAACTGCCGCCACCCTTAATTCTCCCGGTAATATGTAAAAGTCACCCTATCACTGCATGCTACCATTTGCGACGCTTTACTCTGAACTGAAATCGGAAACTCGGCTCTGAACTCGGAAATTTACTGAAACAACAGCCATGGGAGGACCTCTCATCACATATGAACCTGCTTCGACAGCAGTCCTGGAACTCTATCCAGACATTTACCAGATATTCTTGCAAGCAGGCTGGATAGAATATTTCAGGAGACTTCCGGACTTTAACGAGCAACAAGTCCTGGAATTTGCATGCAACCTAAGAGAAGGATTCTCTGTCGTTTAGGGAATTCAAATCCCAGTTACAGAGGAAGTGATAGCCCAAGCCACTGAGCTACCAACTAACGGCATAAGATGGTTCAGCAGGAAGCATCTGATTCTCAACGCGCAGCAGGATTTTTTACGACCAGGCGAGCAGATAGAACCTAAGGGCAGAGGCGTAGCATTGCGGTCGTTACCTCCACCGTGGCCAAGAATTGCCGAATTTGTCAAGCAATACCTGACGTGCGAGGGCTGCTATCAGGTAATTTACCAGCACGATTTCATGCTGTTAAATCATTTGAGAAATGGTCTGTTGATAAATATGCCATATTATCTATTGGGTTGTCTTAAGAACATGTCACGATATGCTGTTAACGCGAAGCGCCCACTTCTGTCCCTAAAACATCATCGGTTAATACAATTACTGATTAATAGAGGCCTTGATTTAAATAATCCTCCACCCCCCATTCATCCCCAGCAGGAAGCTGAAATTCCACAACCAGAATATGAACCTCCTCAGCAAATAGAGGACATGCCCGAGCAAATCCCTCTACAAAATCTTCAGCAGGCAGAACACATCCCCGAACAAGCCCATCAAACATCCCCGCAAACTGCTGAAAACGAACAAGCAGCAGTAGAAGTAACCGCAGAAACAACCCCATCTCCCAAAAAGGCCAATCCTTCCACCCCCATACTTCACATTTCTACTTATGACTCTGACGATAATATCCCCATTTCCCTACTTAAGAGAAAGAAGCGTCAGACAAAGGAAACCCCACCAAAAAGAAGAAAAACCAGGGTTTCAGCTAAGACATCTGCTGCTCCGGCTACTACCCCTGAAATTGACCTGAAGAGGAAAATACCCGTATTTACGGCTTTCCTACCAAAACGAAGAACTCGGTCATCGTTAGTAGCCAAAATTCTGAACCCCCCTAGTTCACCACCCATTACTTTAAGAATCCGTACCCCCACCCACCCCCAAAGTCCCTCCCCTTCACCCTCGGAAGTGGAAATGCAGAACGTTCATAGCTTTGTGACATCATATGTTAAGGTAGTTGATACACAAGAACCAGCTGCCGACACCCAAGATAATAAGGATCGAATGGTTGTAACACAAGAACCAGCCACTTCCCCAGGTGATACACAAGAACCACCTACCGGGAATATTGACCAGGATGATGAAGTGCAACCCCTCCCTCCACTGGAGCCTACTGCCCCACAAGATCAGCCCACTATACCTGCCTTGCAGGAGGAAATTGAATTCCTAAAATTACAGATTCAGGATTATCAAGAGGAGATAATAAGGATTAAAGAAGCATATCAAAAGGAATTCAGCCTGCATGTTTTAGCGCGAGTGGCCTCGGCAGCAGAGAAAAGTGAAGACAATGAGTATATGTGCGCCACTTGTGGTGAAATATATACCCAAGCAGGATACAAGGTAGTGGCGGAGCCAATAGAGAATGTTGCCACTGTTGCAGATGACACAGAAAGACCTGCTGTTGCACAGACAAAAACACCACAACCCTATGCTAGAATGAAAGAACCTGTTGTTACATAAGAACCAACAGGCTCCCAAGAGAAAGTGAACACAGAAGAACCTGTTGTTACACAAGAACCAACAGGCTCTCTGGAGGAGAAAGAAGACCAAATTAGAGAACTTACTGTAACACAAGAACCAGTAAGTTCCCTAGCAGAGAGTAAAGCAGGAGAGAATACAGACTCACCACGGCCCACCCAAGTTATTATGGAGGAAGTTTTTACACAGAAATCAGCAAATGAGCAAGAAGGTATAGACCTACCCCGGCCTACCCAAATTACCATAGAACACAGTGAATCAGGACAGCAACAGGAAGATATACTAGCTGCAAACGAAGAAAAAGATGTTGGAGTATCCCAGCCTACTCCAACAGAACATATTTTTCTTACTGATGCTTATACACAAACAGAGTCTCCCTCTGTGAATGATGCATGTATAGAAACATAAAGCTTTCAGGCATTGAAAGGAAAATGGTGCAAAGAGTATGAGCAGTCAAAGGGCAAAGCATTTTAACAGCAGAAAGGGACCTGGTTTAATCACGCATACAGAAACTGGGAAGCAATTGAGCAATGCAGAGCTCAATATAAAGAAATCACAGAGCTAAAAACCCGATTGTCCCAGATGTTTGAATTATTCAAAGAATATTAGCCATGAGGAAACCATATTTTAATTATGCAACATTTTTAAGGGAAAGATTGACGTTCTTGCAAATAAAAGCTGTAAGAGAAGGGAGACCCCATCAAGTGGTTACAGCAGAACAGTTTATGCAAACTTTTGCAGAGGCACCTAAGAATGACCAAAATCTGCTATGTGAGCTTTATCTACACAATGAAGCAGTGTCCGAAGAAAGGAACAAGAATATGCTACCTGTGGTTGGTGACATACAGCTGAGAGCCTTTATTTCCTTTTTAGCCAACCAGCTCACATGGCAGAATGCCTTCATCTCAGCCCAACATAATGAACAAAATTGCCTTCTGTGGATTAGGGCTGAACCACAGAATGCAGCTACTTTTATTGTACAGCACCAAACATTGATAAAGAATTCTAATATGAGAAATCACCTCAGACAATTGCAAGCAATAGTCCTGAAGGATTGTCAGCACTATTTGAAAACCAAGGCACCCTTGGCTATTAAAGCAAATAATTTGTTTTGGGAAAATTGCCCCAAAGAAAGGAAAGAATATCATCCTTACAATCCAGCAAATCTGCAGGTAGCACTTACAAGGGTACCTTTCTATATTAAATGCACGCAACACTATGCTGAGAGCTGGATAGGCTACAAGTTTAAATTTCCACTTTTATGGTTATCCGGGGAACAATATAAGGGTCAGTTTGGGTTATCTAATAAGGAGGAGGCAGTAGCATGGAGACAGATACAGACTGTCTGTGGTTTCAGAAAAAAGTTCGACGTCACCTCCTACAACTATTGTCTTAGTAATTTACATTGTTCATCCCAGTACTCTGACTCGGATTCAGAGTAAAACATTGCATGGGGACATGCAATATCTTCAGTTGGGGGGGATGTTAGGACCCATAATTGACCAATTTTGACCTTATATTTCCATCATAATATTATCCTTTTCAGTCATAAGTTATAAGCTTTGATCACACAATGACTTGATCACCCCAAGGTATGGAGTAATTTCCTGCATATCTATATGTTTAATTGTTCACTGCATATTCGTAAGTACCTTTGTATTTATCTTGGGAAAGATGACTAAATTTCTAAGTAATTTTCTTAAGCCCGCAGGAATTATAACCTATAGTTGCTGTAACACCAGAAACAACAACTACGTAGTTGCTGCAACACCAGAAGCAGCAACTACGCAGTTGATATAGCCAGCAACAGAAATCATCTAAAGCGGGTATTTTGCATCAGCTGGGAATAACAACGGCAACTATCTGAGGAACGTTGACGTGGCTGAATCAAGCAATTGTCCAAAGCAAGTAGAACACAGTTACCCGGACTCAGAACCAGAATAGCATAGGGAATCGGCAAGAGGAATGTGCATATCCCAAGGAAGACGGTCGAAGATAGTTACCAGCTGTGTAACAGCCAGAACCTAAACAAAGAATATATCATCATATTGTTGCAACAACATCTCTGTAATTCTTATTTTTGATTAAACGGGTCAACCAATTGAACCGTAACAATCTATTGTAATAGATGTCTCCTCTATAAAGAGGAGACATCTACATTAGTCAGGGAGGAGTCTGTAAGAGCATTTGTAAGAATATCAGCAAATCTGAACTTTACTGTACTCGAATTTTTGACAGACGAATAGAAGAATGTTCTGAGTATTTAAGCTATTCTCCGTGTTCTGGGGAATCTTGTGAGAGGGACTGGGCCCACCTTCCTCACAAGATTCACCCATTTACTTTGTTGTCAAGTGTATAAGTGTGTGATAGTTTCTTTTTGCAGATACTCTGTTTGGATTCTGTAGCATTACCTCTTGCAATTATGTTTTGCTAGCACTCTGTTTTATTAAGTTATTTGAAGTTATGCAAGCGTGTTTCACCGGTGAATCTGAGTGCAGTGTGTGTTAGCAATCTGATTCCAGGGGTAGGTGCTGAACGTCCTCACCTGGAGGATAGGGTCCTGATCCTCTGCCAACAGAGCATCTATCTCTTTGTTTCTTAGATTTGTAATTTTAATTAATTCCTTTTATTTTATCAGCACTGTGATAACCTAGTACAAGAACTAAGTATACTACAGCCTTCGATGCTTTTAGAATTTAAGTACAAGCAGTACGCAGTATCCTTTCGAATAAAAAGACTTTCCTAGGTTGACAATTAATGTGGTACTTGATTGTTTAATTAATAAACAATTCAACTAGCCAACAACTACTAGATTGGGAACAACTGTGGTCGGATCTGATGTAGGAGGAGATCAAGAGGAGCACTAGAGATGGTTCTTCATCTAAGCATGATGATGAAGAAAATCTAGCCTTAGAAAGTAAGGTAAGGAAAGGGAAAGGGAAGGCTTCCCATTCCAAATCGAATTCTTCCCATGGAGGGAAGAAGATTGACAAATCTAAAGTGAGATGCTTTAATTGTCATGAAGTGGGCCATTATGAAACTAATTTTCCATTGAATAAATTCAAGAAGGGATCCTCAAAAGGATCAGAAGGTGACGCATTGGCCTCTCAGTTCGAATTGGATTTTACCCTCATCGCATGCATGGTTTCATCGATGGTGGGTTTTGTTTGGTATCTCGATAGTGGAACCTCATTCCACATGACCAACAATAAAATTTTATTCAGTACCTTGGAGGAGAAAGACCTCAAGATGCACATAGAGATGGGCGATGATGGAAAGTACTGTGTTTCAAGAGAAGGCAGGTTGCTTTTCAGAGGGAGCATGAAGCTCCTGTCACCCTGATTGATGTAAAGTATGTGCCTAGACTAAAGAAGAACTTGGTACCGGTCGAGATGTTGGAAGACAAAGGCTATGATGTTTTATTTAGTAAAGGAAAGGCATTCCTAAGACACATAGCCACGGGTCAGACCAAGAGCATTGGGATTCGAGTGAAGAATCTATACAAGCTAGAGGTAGATGAATATGCTTCATTGAGTTCGAAAGTAGAATTGGTTCAAAGCCAAGACATTGGCGAGTTATGGCATAGGCAGTTGGGCCACTTGCATCATGGGGCCTTGAAGATAATGCAACAGATTTATACCGGACTTCCCAAAGGTAAACTTGAGCAAGTGGACACATGAAAAGGTTGTACCTTGTGCAAGTACGCCAAGTATTCCTTTCATGATCGAGACAGTCCAGCTGAAGCAATCTTGGAGTGAGTTCATACTAATGTGTGTGGACCATTCTCGACAGCATCCAGTGCAAAAAAAATATATTATGTGATTTTCATTGATGATTTTTCTCGTAAATGCTGGATCTCTTTCATGCAGAAGAAGGATCAAACCTTCTCAAAGTTTTGTGAGTTCAAAGTTTTGGTTGAGAAAGAATCAGGGAAGAAGATCAAGGCCTTGAGAAGCAACAATGGTGGAGAGTATGTCTCTCAAGAGTTTAAGGACTTTTGTGCAGTGGAAGGAATTAAACGGGAGTTGACGGCACCTCATAACCCACCACAGAATGGGGTGGCCAAGAGGAAGAACATAACGATTATGGGAGCATCTCAGGAAATGTTGCATGACCAAGGCCTACCACTTCATTTGTGGGCTGAGGCATGCAACATAGCGGTCTATTTGTAGAATAGAAGCCTGTACCACATACTTGGGATGAAGACACTAGAGAAAGCTTTCTCCGGGAAGAGACCAGATGTGGGTCTCTTCAAGATCTTTGGCTCATCGGTATATTTCCATGTGACCAAGGATGCCTGGAAGAAAATTGAGCCGACAACTGAGTTGGGAATACTTGTGGGGTACACTGATACACCTCACAACTATTGGGTGTACTTGCCTACCAGTCAGAGGACAGTGGTTCATAGAGATGTCAAGTTTGATGAGCAGAAGGCCATGCGAATTTCCCTTGAGAGGAAGTTCCAACTACAGGCTATGGAGGAACTTTTGTTTCCTAAGGAGGAGGAGCCTCAGACTAATGCTGAGTAGCCTCATGTAGAGGTTCCAGGAGTGGAGACATCCACTCAAGCAGAGTCTTCCAGAGATGGAAGGAAGCGCATGAGAGAAGCTGACAGATTGTTGTCGGATGTGAGAGAGAATGTGGGAGAACCATCTTCTCAGCGTAGACAGAGGAGGTCACCTGATAGATACACTGGATACATGGGCCTTGTTGGGGAATGTGTTAAGACCAATCCATCTTCCTTTGAGGAAGCAATGTAGCAGTTGATTTGGGTTGATGCTATGGTGGAGGAGTAAAACTTCATAGTTTAGAACAATGTTTGGGATGTAGTTCCAAGACCGGAGAACAAGTGAGTTGTGAGTTTCGGTTGGCTTTACAAGGTAAAGAAAGATATTGATGGTAGTGTGGAGAAACATAAGGCAAGATTTGTTGCCTGTGGTTTCTCACAGGTTGAGGGGATCGATTATGATGATACTTTTTCTCCTGTAGCAAGGTACTCATCTATCAGATTGATGTTGGCACTATCAGCATAGATGGGTTGGAAGATCCATCAGATGCATGTGAATACTGCATTCCTCAATGGAAATATTGAGGAAGAGGTGTACATAGAGCAACAGGAAGGCTTTGAGACCTTCGATCGTGAGTCCCATTTGTGCCAACTCAAGATAGATTTGCACGAGCTGAAGCAAGCACCTCGTGATTGGTACACCAGGATCGACAACTAATTCACTGGGTTGGGCTTCACAAAGTGTGAAGTGGATGAAAACCTATACCACATCATGGTAAAAGGTAAGCAATCGATCATTTTTCTTTATGTTGATGATCTCATATTGACAGGTGATGATCAATTGATCATGCCTTGCAAGGAGGACCTTACAAGAGAATTCGAGATGAAATACATGGGTCTCATGCACTACTTCCTTGGCATGGAAGTGTGGCAGAAGGATGGGGAGTTTATTGTGTCTCAAGGCAAGTATGCCAATGAGATACTCAGGAGATTCCATAGGGAAAAGTGCAAGCCCATGCAGACTCCTCTAGTAGGTAACCAGAGGAAGGAGAATACTACTTTAGGAAAAATAGTAGAAGCTACTATGTATCAGCAGCTTGTGGGTTCATTGATGTACTTAGTGAACACACAACTGGATTTGTGCTATGCAGTGAACCAACTGAGTCAAGCTATGGTTCAACCTACCAAGATGTTCTGGGAGGAAGCTAAGCATGTTTTGAGATACCTCAGAGGCACATCTTAGTATGGATTATGGTACAGACAGACAGAGGGAGTGAAGTTACAAGGCTTCACAAGAGTAGATTGGGTAGGGATTCCATTAGATCAGAAGAGCACAACAAGAGGAATTTTCAACCTTAGGTCAGTTGCAGTTTCTTGGTACAACAGGAAACAATGGTCGGTTGCACTTAGCTCAGTAGAGTTTGAATACATGGCTACAAGTCAAGCAACATGTGAGGCCATTTGGATGTGGAAAATTCTAGTTGGTTTGTTTGATCAGAGGATGGATCCAACTGTGATCTATTGTGATAATAAGAGTTGTATCAAACTCTCTGAAAATCCAATATTTCATGACAGGTCCAAGAACATCAACATTCGGTATCATCATCTCAGAGACTGTGTGGCGAGGAGGATCATGTTGTTGTAGTATATTTCGACCGAGGAGCAAGATGTTGACATTTTGAGTAAGGCATTGTCAAAGTGTAAATTCGAGTTCCATAGAGACAGGATCGGGATGGCAGATAATCCCTTTCTTGTTGAGAGGGAGTGTTGAAATGTGGCAACAAGAATATTCCAATTTTAATTTTTCCTTAAATTAAAATTCGAATTTAGTCTCACTAACTGCTTGAAAAATAGTTAATTAATTCACCTTGAGTTAATTTGTTGGAGAAATTCAAGCTAGAAGTCTTTGTGAAGTCATGCAACATTTATCCCTTTGATTGAGGAAGTTATCCCTTAATTAAGGAGATAAGGATGAGTTGTATTTGAGTTGTAATTAGTTAACTTAGTTAACTGAGTTAAGTCTAGTTAAGTTAGTTCCAAACAGTTGGAGGAACTAATTTTGCGTTCAGTCAATTAATGCATGCATGCATGAAACTAGTGTACTCCAGATAACTGAATATTCTCTCATAAATAACTCAAGCATGTTAGTTCAGACAAAGGCCCAGTTGAGATTACAGGTAGGGCCAATGTACTATCAGTTGCAAGAATTTTCTTATAAGAAAATCTCTTGCATGTAGAAGGAATTCATTCCTTGAGATTTGCACAATTTTACAGTGTGTTGGAGTAGTGTGTGAGATCAGTGTCACACAAGGTTATAGCTGGAGCACCCAGGGAAAACTGCACAAGGAAATAGGAGGCTTGGAGGATAGAGGAGAAGGCATATGAGTTGTCTGTTCTGTCTATGAGCAGCAGTGAGGGATTGTACTGAGAGCTCGATAGTTGTGAGAGCTAAAGCTTTGTGTAATCATGAGATATTTCCACTTGTATGATAATACAGATAGCGGGGTTTTTTAGCTAAGGCTTTCCCTAGAGTATTCTTCTGTGTTTCATGTGTATTGATTCTTCTTCTCTATTATATGTGTTCTATTTGACCTTGCTCAAATCGATTAAGCTTCCGCAAGTTGGATTGTAGAAGTAGATTAAGTATTTTTATTTCGTATATTGAATTATCAGGTTAATCTACAGTGAGAATTTCTATAGGGTGGTGCGTTGGTCATGCTTTCATGTCAATTGCATATGTGTTCCTTATGCTTGTAGTCCATGTGCTTGTTGCATTTGTATGGTGTTGATCATGGTTGTAGTGATGTCATCAGATGAATTTTGATGGTGTTGTTGTGGAATGTGTCGTCATGAGTGTATGGTTGTATATGCATTTGTTATGCATGCTAGTGTATATATGTTGTTATGCATGCATTGTCATGGTTGTCGTTATGCATGTATGGTAAGTTAAACATGCATTGTGAGGTCGTTGTAAGCATTTCAGGTCATCATGATGTTATTGGTATGTTATGATGCTAATATGTTGGTTGAGATAGAGTAGGAGATGCAGATCATTAAAGTGAAGTTGCAGCAACGGACTTCGAGGCAAGAGCATGTCGTCATACAAGTTTGTATGTTCGCCATCGAGGTATGTAGGTTAAGGATTGTTATATGCATTATGGTTATGTGTATTCCTTTCATTTTATTGATGTTATGGTTACATATATGATATATGCTAGTTGATTAGTGTAGTTATATTCACATGTGTCAGATAGTCATGAATGATAGTAACATGTGGTTGATTCATTGTTGTTGTTGTTGTTGTTTTATGTTAGTTAACTTGATGATTACGGTTATATGATTAATATCTTGATGTTATATTTATCATGCTAAATTGGATTGGCCGATGTAGATGGTTAGGGTTATGAAATTCAGGTATGAGTCGACCTATTTGTGACATTGTGTTGTACTAATCTAGACTGATCACACATATGTGATTGTTATGCATGAACGAAAAATGTTTATGAGCTTATGATAAGAACATGTTAGTTAGTTATTGTTATGGATATCATGATCTTATTTGTGTTTGACTTGATGTGTTGTGAAGTTATATCATGCTAACAAGATTGATTGTGCAGACAAGATAGCCTCCCCTCAGATACATTAATGTATGCGTTTTCTTATGTCATATATTTAGTGCTTGACTGTTTGATTATATCATCTATTTGGTGTTTGAGTGTTGGTTTCTATTAGGTTGTCTATCTGTTGTTGAATGTTTGATTAATCACATGATGTGAGTATGTGTCTATAAGATTGCATCAATAAATGATTTTGTTTTAAGATGGTTTTACTCACACATATGTGTTGAGATAGTTGACATGTACTTTACTGTAAGTAGGTGATAGTTGTAGCATTATGTATTATGACTGATGAATGTGAGTTGATTGTTGATTATGACATGGTTGTTAGAATTGGTAAAGGTTGATTTTAGATATGTTGTATTGATATTTGGAACATGTAATCACATATGTGAGCAGTTTAGGGCAACATGATTGGTATTAGCATAACAAGGTAATAATTGATGTGTGTATATAACTAATAGTTGAGTGATGTGACAATACATAGACTCGATTACAACAAGGTATTAAGGTAAAAGAAAAATGATTGGGTGAGAATTACTTTGGCTATGTTTGGAAACCCTAATTCCAAATGAATGTGTGCTTGCATACATGGTCTTCCTAACCTTGATTTTGTATGACATTATGTGGATATATTCTATATTCATGAGCATGTATTTGATAGGTATATTGGCTATATTCGTCAAGGGAATTGGAGTCCCTTTAGAGATGGCACACATGTGTTCAACTAGAAGGCAATGTGCATGGAATAACAAGGTAAGCTAACTGGTATATTGTTATATTTATTTATACACTGAAAGTTATGTGTTTATGGAAATATGTTGTAGGGTATTGCATGGAAAAAGAGATTGCCATGAAATATAATAGAAGGCTCGGGTTGAGATTTCACTTGGAGGCACTAGGAACCATGGGGATGGAGTCATGGTGTCTATTGGTAGTTTTGTGCTTTTAGTATTTGTGATTTGGTTGTGCTTTATTGCATCTTTGTTATGTCTGGTTCAAGGTCTTTCCACTTTGTTTGCAGTGTTGTATTGTTATTGGTTTTCATGGTTTTTTCTTGCTTGCTTCTTGGTATTTCCTTTTAAGTTTTGAGTCTTGGGAATTGGTTTGGGAAAGAGGAAAGTTAATGGAGTTCAAGGAGACTTTTATGGTACCCAACTGGTGATGTAAGGCCTGGATGATGCTAAGTGCATGTATAAGGGAAATTGAAGGCAAGCATATGAAAAATAGTTGGATTGGCTGGGTCCATTGACATAAATGGATGGTGATAGGACAATCATGATAAAGGTAATATAAAGGGTAAAGTAAATGGATTTGAGGTTTCAGATGCCTTTGCTATGTTGGGAACTGTTGTTCTCAATATTGTGCATGAATAAAGGAAGTTCTCTTAAACTTGGCATTATGATATCTATTAATTATGATGTGATCATGATTGATTTAAGCTAATGTTTATATGCACATATGTATGTATGTACATTGTTATTTGACAGGGCCATTAGGTATTGTGATTGTTTATATTTATGTTTATATGTATACATGTATGTATGTATGTTGTTGTCTGACAGGGTCTCCATGGATCATTCTGGTGGAAGAATGATTGATTATGTGGGTGAATGGCATGAAGAATTTCCTGGTCTTACGAGGAATCAATTGGAAGAGTAGTCATGAAAAATATATGAGGTTAGTAGCATGTGGATATGAATTGATATTGTATGCTTGTATTATGCCTATGTTTATGATATGACAGGTAATGCTGAAGGATACATCAACGTAATGAAAACAATGTGCTTTAAGATAAAGATGGATGGCAAAGAGACACTGGAAGCAAGGTTGCTTCGTAGAGTATGTTTGGTTTTGGATGTGCAATGCTATTGTTGTGTATATGTTGTGCATGTTGTATATTGAATGATTGTACCTATGGTGATTTGTAATGTTGTAAATGTATTATTGCGTACATATGATGTTGTATGCCTATTGTTGTGTGTACCTTACATATGAAGTGTTGGGTATAGATGGTGCTATGTACATGTTGGATATGCGGTGTTGTGTACATATCGTACTATGCACATGTTGGGTATGCGATGTTGTGGACAAATGGTGTTGTGTGCATGTTGGATATGCGATATTGTGTACATATGATGTTATTTACATGTTGTATATTCTATACTATGTACATATGGTGTTGTATGCATGTTGTACATATGGTGTTGTGTGCATGCAGTGTTGTGTACATGTTGTACATGGGGTGTTATGTACATGTCGTGCATGTGGTGTTCTGTACATGTGGCATTATGTACACATTGTACAGGTGGTGCTGTATACATATGGCATTGTGTACACATTGTGAAGGTGATGTCGCGTACATGTGATGTTGTTCACATATTGTGCATGTGGTGCTGTATATAGGTGGTACTGTGTACATGATGTACATATGGTACTAGTGTACATGTGGTATTGTGCGCGTGTCATACATGCTGTGTTGCATGCATGCAGTACTATGTATGTGCATTGTGTAGTTGTGGTATCGTGACATGTGTATTCATTGTGTTGTACTCTGTGTATGTATATGTATTGTGTTGTAAATTAGGTGTAGGTGTACACCGGATACAGGCGTATGTATTGTGTTGTGTTGTACACTAGGTGTAGGCGTATGTGTTGTATGTCAAGTGTAGGTGAGAATAATGGAAAATAGGAGAAAAGGAAGGTGAAAGGTCACAAGTTGCATGTGAGGAGGAAAATGAAGGAAAATAATGGAAAATGAAGAAAATAGAGGCCTCATTGATAAAAAAGGATTCCAAGGATTAGTTGGAAAGTTTTTGACATGCTTTGGTGAAGCTCTCTTCTATTCTCTCTCTCTCACTCTTGGACACTTGGAGTTTTCTTGGAGCACTTTGGAATTGGATCAAGAAAGGCAAAGAAGGAAAGAGGAAGGAAGGATCAAGTAAGGAAGGGTAGGATCAAGCAACTACAATAGGATCCTTTGCAGGTATCGATTTGCATGTGTGATTTCCTTGTTAGATTTGGCATGTATGATATTGCATGTGGTTATTTGTTGTCATGGCGCGGGTTTTTCAAGGTGTGATAGTGTTTTTAGCATAGCCTTGCCATTTTTGGATAGCCATGGTGTGATGGGGTTCTCATGTTTTGGTTGAGCCAGATTGCCGAATGGATCCGAAGATGAGTGAAGTGGATCTCCTAAAGAAAGAGCACACAACCTAGTGATCCATGAACCAAACTGTGGATTGTGGTAAAGCCATTGGCCAAGTGACCCGTGAACTGGATTGTGGGTTGCGATGAATCCAAGTATTGTGTGCCTTGGTGGGCCTAGGAATCCTTGACCAGTTAATGGCAGGATATATAGTAAATATTGGAGGTATTTGCCCTTGATTAGGCCTAGGAATCCTTACCGGTGAATGGTTGGATATACGGTAAATCCTAGAGGGTGGAGTTTCAGTTAGGGCCTAGTGATTTGTTGTGGATTGCGGTAAATCCTAGAGACTGGTGTCTCGGTTATGGCCTAGTGATCCACGGATCAGACTATGGATTGCGGTAAAGCCTAGAGACTACAAGATAGGAAAATTACTCACGGTGTAGGTGGGCAATCCAGTGGCATCAATTCTTATTTTGTGGCCTAGTGATTCAAGATGGATTGTAGTAAATATTGGTTTCTATTGATGAGGGTGAGGTGGTTTAGCCTCGAGATGCCTTGGTTGTTTCTTTTGGTTTGAGTTTGACATTCATGCTTAGAATATGGCACGATAGTGATTGGCTGAAGAGAGATTTGGCTCAGCCAATCTATGGTCAGGTGGATTGTGGTAGTCCCATACCTGGTTGGCTTATGCATTCATTAATAAAGAGTTCCTTCTCCTTGGTATTTCATGTGTAAATGTATTGGTTTATATGTGGATTATATGGTTGTTGTTTCCTTGGCATCTCTGATGTTTATGTGTTGGTTATGGATGAGTTTTATGGTTGTCATGATGTTTGAATCATATCGTGTTTTTACTTGTAAATTAATGAATAATGTATTTAAGACCTAATAGATGATAATGCAGCTAATGTGATAAGGAAATGATACTTCATAGTGAATCTCAGATAAGTATGAGACCCCTATGCTTAACTATGCTGTTAAGACCTATAGATTTGATATTTGCGATATGTTTGATGAAATGCCTGTCATGGCTAGTAGGGGTCAAGTCTAGACCTTGTCAATGTTTTTTCAAATGTATCATTCTTCTATTGTGTAAATTCATTTTTGAACCTATCATTGAGTTATGGGCAGTGACCTGGGCTCCGGGCTTGAAAAGGTGGCACAAATCCTAGAGTTGTAGGCATAGCACTGGGAAAAAATCCCTAGACACATGCATACCCATGATGTGGGAGCGTTTGGAGCCTCCCAAACACACCCTTTTCCATATCAAGGGAGTGTTTGGGGGTTTAATGGTCTAAAACTTCTGTTTGTCTCAGGGGCTAGTTATTTGAGTGGTTCAGATGGCTCCTCGAAGTTTTGTTGCTAATGTGGAAGGTATGTATGGTGTGTTTCCATCAATTCCACTTCCTTAAGGTGACTTAGGAGGTTGAATCCCATTATAGTGGCCTCTTGTCGCATATTTAGCCTGGTTGGCCGGTTATTTGGGTAGATGTGCGATGAGGGTGTTACAATGTATAACTATTTTTAGTTCCAATAGGAGGTTTGTAGCCATGAGTGATGTGTTGGTATCCTAATTCACCCTATTGGGGAAAGTAGTTTCCACCAAGAGAATTCTTCTAGGAGTCCCTTATGGGGGTGGGGGTGTATATTTTCTTAACATGATTTAGCCCTACTATGCACATGTCATCAAAATTATCATATAAGAACTCGCTATGGTTTTTTATCTTTCATATAATATTATATATATATATATTTGGGCTACTACCTACTTATGGAAACAAGAGGTATTTTAATCTCCCTCTTGAATAAGATGGCCCTACTCATCATTGGCCACCAAGCTTCCTCCCATGCAACAAGGGTATTTCTCTCCTTATCAAGTTATACCACCCCTTGGTTCCATTCAAGAGTGTTATTGTGTAGGAAAATTTGATTAGAAATACATGATATTTATTTCTCTATGGATAAGAGCCTTGAGATAACATATCTGGAATTTTTCGAGCGTTATTGTTTTGATAAACTAATAATAACTAGGTTTCTCTAAAATTGAGGCATGATATCTCTCTATATCATTAAGGGGAGAAACAAATAGGGCGTGACCAACTTTGGATAGACATGATACATAAGCTATGTAAGAATCCCACTAAGAATATCTTGATTTTTCTCCCTAATTTTCTGAGTTTGATTATCTGGTTCACTGTAGTGTTTTAACCAACATTTCAAATGAAAATTATTGTAGATGATTTTGTTTTTCACTTACATGGATATGCAAAACTATTTTTTTTTTAAATAATCACTCTAAAAATTGATATTCATTAATTTTTTAATTTAAGAGACATTGTCCACTAGTATAAGATTCCCAACAATGTAAAAAAACTCATGCACATTAATCCTCAGGAAATATCAGATTGTATACACTAATTCAAAAGCATTTTTCCTCAATTTCTTGGAAATAAAAAACAGTCCAATCATTACAAATATTTCCCAGTAGTAAGAACAACATACAAGGGTATGTTTTGGTATGGAAAAGTTGCCAGCATAACTATATCAATCCCCATGTTCAGTTGAGAGGTACATAGAATTTCCCAAACCAAATCTATGTATACATTAGAGAAATTTTGAGGTCTAAAATGGGCCTCCTAAGGAATATTATAAAATAATAATGGAAATAATAAAATAAGATTAACTCGCATAATCAAATTTTAGATGGAAAAAAAGAAAAAAAAACTACATTTTTCAACTCGTATTTTCAACTTATCTCCCTACAATTTTACTCAAATTTCAAGCGGGGGCACTCATTGAATGTGAAATGTAATTCCTCAGCTAAGGAGTACCCATGTTTCATACTTTGGATGGCCCCTACTACACAAAAATGAGAAATACATGAAAAAAACGTGATTGAAATCACATTTTTCATGTATTTCTCATTTTCATGTAGTAGAGTCCATCGAAACTATGCAACATTGGTACTCCTTAGATGAAGAATTAAATTCTACATCCAACGATTACTCTCACTCAAAATTTGAGTAAAACCATAGGGAGATAAGTTGAAAAAGTAGTTTTTTTTTTTTTAATCTTTTTACTTTTTTACTCTAAAAATTGTGAATCATCCCCCATGGTTTATGTCATCATCTTGAATCTTGTTGGTTCTTATAAAGTTGATTTTAGTTGTACATTTTTTTTATGAGGCCTTTTTTTGACCTCAAAATTTCGCTAATGTATGAAAGCTCAAGAATGACATATGATCAACAAGATGAGAAGTATGACCTTTGCTCAACCAACACTAGTAATATGGTACCCAAACCAACAAAATAATGAGGAACTCAACTTCTATGTAGTAAGGAAAGACGACCTCTACAGACCCACTCGACCTCTATAGGCCCACTCGACCTCTAGAAAGAATATGTTCACTACTAGTAAATAAATGTAGTGAAAACCCTCTAAACAAGGAAACTCGTTCCTCTTATGCAGTTATAGACTCCACTAATGAATGCCTACAGTGAAACTCCTTAGAATAGTGAAAAAATTGACCCTTTAGCTCAAATAGCAAGGGAAGCTAAACCCCAAATCATCCCTACTTCACACAATGAAACTTGACCTCTATCCTTCTTCAAAACGCGGCTCTTGAGGAACTTCGACTCTCACCAACTCAGAATTTCTCTGGCCCTCTCATTGAAACAAGCTCAAATCCTTGAAGGTGGTGCAGTCCTGCAAACAAACTAATTTATAATTTCTGAAGCTTCTCTGCAATAATGTACTTAGATCTTCAGGAATATTCAAGGAAATTAGTCCAACTAGGATGGAAAATGATGTCCACTGAAGGAGAAATACTATCTAGGGTGGAAAGAAATCCACTGAGACTAGCGAGAGGATTTAGACTAAAATCCACAAGATCAAAACTCTCTTGAGCTTCTTCACCAACTACAATAAGATATGATGCGATAGAATGATCCACCATTTAGCTCCATCCTCCTTTTATAATTCTTCAATGATCCTTCTCCAAGCTTCTAGATATTCTTTTAATATTATTTTATTTATGGGGGTCATTCTCCGCTAAGGAAAGTTGTGTTGCCATTTTAAATAAAATAATATTTTCCACCCTTTCGTAATAAAACAATATTTTCTGCTTTTTCTAATAAAATAATATTTTCCCTCTTTTATTAAAGTTGGGAAAATTCCTTAGTAACTTTTGCATTAAAAAATTGGGATATTACAAGCTAGTGGAGGTTGATTTTAAGGGGAAAGGGAGGTTGACTTATGGCCTTATCAAGTCCAAAATGATAGACATGATACACAAGCTAGTGGGGGTTGATTTTGAAGGGAAAGGGAGGCTGACTTATGGCCTTATCAAGTCCCAAGGGATAAACATGATACATAAGCTAGTGAGGGTTGATTTTGAAGGGCAAGAGAGGTTGGATTATGACATTATGAAGTCATAGGGTGGTGGTTAAGTGATTTGATCCATCATTCAAGAAAAACCTCAACTTATGTTTGGGAATATGTTCTATCAAGGATTTCATGACTAGAAATATCTTTATCCTTTTCCCATTGAAAGTCCCCCATCAGGATATTGGTTTCCCATGTCACCAAGAGTGTTGTAGGTTCAATATTAAGCATAATTATTTGTTCAAAAAAATCTCAGAAGATGTTTTCCAAAGGGTTATTTTATGATTTATTTCCCCATTTCTCCTGACCTTTCAATATTATATTGAATATCACTAGGATTAGATTGGGGGATCCCAAGAGGCTTCTATTTGATAGTCCAAGCCAAAAATCTTGTCTACTAGTTGAAGGGCCATAGAAATATAACAGATCATTACTCTAATTTATTCTTTGGAGAAGAGAGTGCCATGTCTGTAATTAGGAAATTTTATGCAACTGATGAGATGATAGGGTTATTATTCCAAGCCACTAATATGCCTCGATATGGATCAATAGAGCTAGCGCTCAAACTTATAGTCAAGGAATATTTTGCTAGGAGAATCTTTACATGTAAAATCTCATATCATAGTTTCTTAAATAAGATAACATATCTAGACATGTACATTTATGATTTTGTGAAGGGATTTGAATTTTTTTATTTATCCCATGCCCCTATTCTTGAGGTGATAATGATCATCTTTTAAACTCATTCAAGTCTTCAATACCATAAGTGTTCCAGTGATTGTATGATATCATCCCCATTAGACCTCAATATCTACTTTTCATTTTTCCTTTGTTGTGTTATATTTTTTTCCCAAAACATTTATGTTAGGAACTATATATGGTATCATGTTCAAACCTTTGGATGGTAGCTTTGGTGTTCCCTTTATTGATTTCTTTTATTTTCATAGATCATGGTATTAGTTGTAATCTTAATATTATCTTACACCCACATACAAGAACATGTTACATCATAGAAACAACAAGAATACACATAAATACACACAAAGACTAAAAGAGTTTTGGGAAGGAATTACAACCATATTCTTATTCCAACTTCATGCATATTTATACAAAGTAGATGTAGTTGGAGCATTTGTACCCACTCCAACTAATCACTCATACATTTACCCTTTTAATATTTATTACATACATTTACTCATATATGTATGATGATTTACTTAGGCCTAAGAGGCCCTTACAAATCCCCCCCCACCCCACCCCCCACCCCCCCCCCACAATTCCTTTCTCGTCCCAAGAAAGGATGCAACAATGTATTGGATATGTATTTATTGTAGAAGTATCCTTAATGTAATATCATATCTTCCTCTCTATAATAGGTGCACACATTGACTTTTTAAACAATGTATAGATTTGATATTGCTATCAAGGTAGTTCCTTTGTCACTACTACTATATGAACAACTCTCACTTTCACCAATACTTGCAACTGAACAACTTGAATATAAATGGCATATTTTTCTACAATAACAACAGATAATAAAATTACTTGCAGATTTCATTGCCTCTAAATCCTTTATGTGCTAATCAACAACTGTACCTCTTAATATAGGAGAATCATCCTCTAATCCAATATCTTCAATACTCTTTGAATATTTGACTTCTCCATCCTCCAGGGAAAGCTTGTTAACATCACATGCAAGTCGTATGTCTATATCATAGATGTTCTGCAACTCTTTCCATACCCCTATGGGAGTCTCACAATATATTACTTTCTCAATATTTGACTTGGAAAACCCTCTCAATATTTCCTCCTTGGCTTGTTCATCAACTTCATCATCTATTACTCCATTCTCTAAAAATATCCATAAGTCCAAATCAAGAGCTAGCATTTAAATTCTCATCCTTATCTTCCAAGTTGTATGATTTGAGCCATTAAACAATGGAAGTCCATTTGATCAAGTAATCCAATATTAGTTCTCCATGATCCCTGATCTCCCTTCCAATTGTTAAACTGATCCTAAAGGAACTTGGTTGTTCTGATACCAATTATTAGAAACGGTGGAAACTAGGACACTACTAGGGGGGGTGAATGAGTAGTGAGCCAAAATTTACAGCTCTTCATAAATTATACTTTTCAAACACTTTAGAAATCACTCATGTAATCAATCATGTAAAGAAAAACAACATTATCATCACCAAGCACATGTGCAACATATACATAAGACATCAATCTTATTTTTATTTATTTTTCGAATACAAGCTTCAACTTGATTGCATCATTATGCCACAAGCTACTACTTATAGGTTTATCAACTGCTACTGAAAGGAACTTCTATCCTTGCTTGTTTATCAGTTTTCACTAAAAGGGATTCCTGCCCTACTTATTTATCAGTTTTAACTTAAAGGGAATCTTGCCACTATTGGTTTATCATGCCTTGTTGAAAGGGATGCTTGCCCCTGCTAAAAGGGATTCTTTCCCTTGGAATGCAAGCTACCATTTGCTTGCCCTGTTGATTCATCTTTCATCTGTTTTCAAACTAGAACCAATAGACCACTTTCTTTTATAAATAAATAAATTTCTGATCTCAACCACTTACCACAAACACCATAAACACCTTCAACAATTCTATGATTACTGGACAAATCCCCAAACAAACCAACAACATCAATCCTTTTCAATTTCTTATTTAACCATTAAAAAATCCATTCAACAATTCATTTTATGCCTTCTCAACACCTTTCACACACCAAAATTAATCTTTGATTCACCCTTGATGCATACTAACACTATGCATCTTGTTGCACTAACAAAATCTCACACACCTCTTCCAACCAACATGGTTTTACTCTTTCACACTCACTTTCTCTGTTGCACGCTGCTTAACTTTGCAAATTTGACTCTACTTAAAAGGAATTTAGATTCAGATCTTTGGATAATAATCTTTAGTTCTCCTGCACTTCATTTCTCACACACCTCTTCCAACCAACGTGGTTGTACTCTTGCACACTCACTTTCTCTGTTGCACACTGCTTAACTTTACAAATTTGACTTTACTTAAAAGGAATTTATATTGATATCTTTGGATAATAATCTTTAGTTCTCATGCACTTGATTTCTTGCATGAATCTTTTATTTGTGTCTTTCCCCTTCTTCAACTAACTCTTTCGAATATTCTCTTTAAGTCATCAAACTTTGCTATATTTTTTATCTAAGAAGAATTGAGTTAAACTATTGTTTTCCTCAATTATGGCGAGTTACAGATGTTAGCATAGGTTCTTCTAAATTTGGCTAGCTCCAAATTTGGTTGAACTGCAAAATATTCCTCTAATCTCGTCCATGCCACTATAATGTTGCCAAATTGACTCATTTCATGCCTAAATCCTGAAGGCTTTCAAATAAAAATGCCACCAAATAAAATCTATGTGTTATAATGTCCAAATTGCTACCAATTATCTATATATAGTCGTTATATGTTTTCTATATTCTAGCCCCAAGGGCCTCTTTATTGCTTCACTTCAATGTAAAAGTCTCGGCCCAAGAAATTTTATAAAATGCTTCCAAAACAATGCCAAATTCAACTCTGCAGGCCCCTTTTTACCTTAAGCCCCGAGGACTTATTTTGCATTGCAAACTTTGTTGGGATCTTGGTCACAAACACTACATATAACCTTGTCCTGGCACTTTAAGCTTGGCCTTTGGCTTCTTTTCCTTGATGCTATTTCATAAAAATATCAGGGGTCTACCTTCTAGGGTTACGTGTGAATGTGGGTCTGCCTTTCCACCTTCTCCCATTGGTCACTACTACCCAACTATATCACTGTCGTGTCCCAATGCACTGTCAACCCATTGTTCCTCCTTCGAAAATATTCAAAACCTTCTAGGGTCTGGTAATTGAGTTGATGTTTCCCTATGGGTCCTCCTTCTTAACCTACACACCAATCAAATGCACACTAGGCTGAGTTGTCTCTAACAACTGCCACATGCACCCGATGCTTAGTTATCCCATAGGATCCTCCTCTATATTTTATAAACCTTTTGATATAAATATCTTATGGGATGTCACACATCTATGGCACCAATGGCACATGGTTCCATCTGAGTAGTCACACGTTTCACTCAGATTTCACCCACTAGGGCACCTAGAAACACTGAAATTTCCTACCACATTTCCTCTGTATTGAAGTCACACTGATTTCATCTTTCCACCTATGCATATATGTCATTTCTGCAAACCAAGCACATTGCACCATTTGTCTTCAAAGAGGAGAGAGAAAAGGGTCCGATCCTTTTTGTTTTATGTTAATTTCCATTGTATAATTTTATAAGGGTCCTGACCTTTTCATAATAAAAATTAAAAGGGTCCCTACTCCATTGTTTCATTGATGCCACATTGTCCAATCGTTTACAATCCCGAGCCTTCACCTTTTGGGGGAATTTTTGTTTATTTTGGGCTAGCCTTCCCAGGCAAGTTGTATAGTGGGGACCTCCCACATTAAACTTCACCAGTTAAAAGGAATTTATTTTTTGTTGTGAGGCCACCTCCACCTATGCTAACATCATCCTAGGCAATCACCTTTGTGCACTTCTTTGAGTCCTCTGAGAAGATACTCTATTGGGATGATCTATTAACGAGCTCCACCACTGGGCCAATAGAAATGCTTATGTTTGTTGTGTTGTCTTCTCCACTTCTGCCCGATCTTCATTTATCCACTTTACTAACCATCTTTGCTATGTTTGGTTGTGCACCAACCTTAAACATCCACCAAAGGTCCTCTAACCAACATTAACTTTGCAATATTTGAATTTGACTAGAAATAACTTTCAATCTAGGAGGCCATTTTGGTGTTGAAATGTGTAACTAGGTTTGATCTTCATAAATATGAAATGTACTTTTGATTCTTGTATATTGTAAAATGAAAGAAAATTTATTATTATTATTTTTTTAGCATGGGTTTCATGCTCAAGGTCATTTTATTTAGAATGCAAGCACCCATTGAGCTCTTCTAGGTTTCTCCTAGGGTCAATAAGTCAATAGAGTCATTGTTGTATGAAGAAGACCTTATTGGGCAGATTGTAACATGTCAAAATAATATTTTTTGTATTTAAAAGTGTTGAAATACCCTCCAAGCCCAAGTCGGTCTGGGAGCTAAGAAGTCAACCTCATTAAGGCATGTCATCATCCTTGGAAGCCTATATATAGGAGGGAACTCGACCTCCTATGGAAACTCAATCACTTCTCATCATCTAAGCAAAGAAGAAGAAGAAGATGAAGAAGAAGACTAGCGAAGAATGAAGAAGGAATAAGGATGAAGGTTTGGGTTATTTCTCTATCTCTCGTGGAAAGAAGGAGGTTATGGTTTTGATACTACAATATTGAAGTTGAGGAAATTATAGAAACAAGGTTGAATAAAGGACTGTTAGGTCACCTACAAGACCTAGAAGGAGAAGTAACCCAAGTGAAGGTCAAAGTAAGCTTTGGAAGCCCTAGAATTTATCACATGTGTGGAAGTAGTAGCTGTTGCAGGGGCTGAAAAATTCAGACCTGTAGTGGAGGTCAAAATTATGTAGCTGGAGGTCAAAGTTGTGCAACTGGAAGGAATTTGATTGGGTTTGAATTGGATAGAAGGAGCATGTCATCAAGAAGGTCTGGTTTGGTCTTGGAAGGGTATTGGTCTTGGTCTAGAGGTCTTGGAATTCGTCATTTTAAGAATCTATAAGAAGAGAAGAGATTTGTGGGTTTTCCTCTCAAGTGGAGAAGTGTCAGCCCTAGCTTGCATCCTACATCTTGTGTTTTTATGTACTATTAATCTTCTTGTTTGGGTAGTTGTTTGATGATAAGAACAACATAATAATAAGAGAAGAAGCTAATAATTAAGAAAATAAAAATAAAAATACATCTCAACTAGTTATCAAGTTTAAGAGAAATCATCCTAATTGCATCCCTATAGATTTATCAACATGGTATCAGAGCTAAGGTTAGCTAAGGGCATAATGAAGATCACTACATCCTTGAAAAAATCATTGAAGCAATTCTCTATGGTGGAAAGTAATCTCAAGTGAGGTATAAAGGAATTTTGGAATATCCTATTATCCATCAATAATAGTATGACCAAAACTTCTACAAAGACAAAGGGTTATTCCTGGCACTTACAAGTATGTTTGAAAATAAAAATATTTGGGTAATTGACTGTGGAGCATCAAGACATATGACAAGTGAGCACAAACAACTAAAGACCATATAAAGAGGAAAATGTTCCTACTCTATTGAACTTGGTGATAAGAAGAGATATCATGTAAGAGGAATTGGATCAACTTCGCTGGAACTGGAAAATGGAAGAAACATTCATCACAATAACATTCTATCCGTACTAGGTTTGCAAAAGAAGTTACTTTCTTTTTCATGTATAGAAGATAAGGAAGATAGTGTCTCTTTTATAGATGGAAAGGTTATGGTATGGGATAAAATCTCTAACATTGACAATGAAAATTTCATTTAGATTCGTGAAGGAAGGTTCTATAGATCGCTGACACCTCTCTCTCAAGCCTTGGTTCACATTGAAGGAAGTCCATGTGAACTTTAGCATAGACGGTTTGGACACCTTCACTACACAATATTACCAACTCTAAATTCAATGATGAATCACATCCCTGAACTTAAGGAGGATCATGAAGGAGTGTGCAAGGGATGTGCATTAGGTAAAAATGTTAAGAAACCATTTGTAAGCACTGCTTCAAGATCAAAAGAAATCTTGGATCTTCTTCACTATGATGTCTATGGTCCTATGTCTACAAGGTATCTTGGAGGTCATCTAATGTTCATTGGTTACCACTAAAGGAAAACTCAAATCTATTTGTTGAAATCCAAGGATGAAGTATTCAACAAATTTTAGGAATTCAAAGCTGAAGTAGAGAATCTTACAGAAAGGAGGATAAAGGTACTAAGATCTGAAAATGGAGGAGAATATACATCAAAGGAACTCATATATTTCTATAAGGAGGTTGGAATTAAGAGGGAGTTGATAGTCCCATATAATCCAGAAAAAAATTGAGTTGTTGGACTGATCCAGATTTAAATAGGAATGCAAAAAATTATAGAGATAACCATAAACACAGAGATGTAGCGGAAATAGTAATTCATTTCATTAATGTTAAATACTGAAATATGCTTACAAACAACAATGGAAATAAACCAGCGAGGGCGATGGTAGCTTATCTCTGAGAAGAGATGTGGTGGCTACATGCCTCTGAACTGTGTTACAATGAGGCTCGAAGGCCTATTTATTGTTGATAAACAATGGAAAACACTAAACATCCAAAAACCTAACCCTAGAAGATGAAACACCAAATTGTGGGCCTTGTTTAGGTAAATTGGTACATCAACTTCCTGGGGTTGTAACTTTGGCATATGATCTCCGTTTGACGTGCACAATATCTCGTTAGAAATATCTATCCAAGAACTACAACTTTTGGAAGAGCAACATCAGTCCATGGACCCATGTTGCTCCCAGTTTTCCCAAAAAAAAGTCGTTTAGGGCCTCAAAATGGCTCTGGAATTTTAGGACCCAAAAACTGCTAAAAATAGTAAATTGTGCTACAATTAAGGAAACTGAAAAAACTGGAAGAAACAATGGTGGGGGTTTAGGTGGACTTGGCAAGTAACGAAAGAATCACTCAATTGAGGAAAGTGTTAGAGACATGTTACATGATCAAGACTTGCCTAAATTTCTGTGGGGTGAAGTAAAAAAGACTACTATGCATATCAAAATCAAAGTCCTCATAGATCATTGGACAACATGACTCCTGAGGAATAATTCACTAGGAAGAAATCAAGTGTGGACCATATTTTAGTATTTGTTTGTCCTGTCTATATCCACATTCTGAAAGATAAGATAAAGAAGTTGGATCCTACAAGAATGAAGGGAATGTTTGTTGGCTATAGTAATACTTCAAAGGCATAAAGGAAGGACACTGAATAGAAGTAATCCAAGATGTGATATTTGATGAAAGCATTGCATTCAAGAAATCAAAGGACCTCTTGATTGACTCTAATGATGAAGAACTTCAAATATTCAAAGAGGAATGCAGTAGGGAGGAAAAGGATTGAAATCATGAAGAAGAAGTTCCCAGTGAACCTGTGCAACAAGTCATCATCCCCGAGATTAGAAAGAGACCTAATTGGTTAAAATATGCTCTTCTAGGTGTAGACGGGCATGGAGCATCCAACGGTATGCTTAGGGAAATCAAGAAGCCTAAAATATATTTCAATTTATGCAACCTATATGAAAAATTTAATTGAAGAAAAACCATCCACCTTTAAAGATGTTGTCAAACATCAAGAATGGAAAGATCCTATGAATGAAGAATATCAATCAATAGCGAAGAATGGAGTTTGGGAAATTATTCCTAGGCCTGAACAAAAAGCTATGGTAACTTCCAAGTGGCCCTACAAGATTAAACATGCAGTGCATGGAAGTATTGATAAATATAAGACAATATTTGTGGATAGGATTTTTTTCCCAACAATAAGGCATCACTTATGAAGATACATTTGCACCAACAACAAGATATATGACTATACGATCATTTTTCTCCTTGGAAACATCGATGGGATGGAAGATCCATCAAATGGATATCAAGAAAACATTCTTGAATGGCACTATCGATGAAGAAGTGTATATAGAACAACCCTTGGGATTTGTAGTGAGTTATAGAGAGACACATGTCTATAGGCTAAAGAAGACAATTTATGGCCTTAAGCAAGCACCAAGGGTTTGGTATGCAAGGACGGACACATATCTATAAAGATTGGATTTCTTGAAGATTTTTTATTATTTGACTCTCTATATCAAGGTTGTGAGGGATGAACTCATAATCATTCTTATATATGTGTATGACATTCTCATGAAAGGTATGGAAGGTCAGATTCAAGAGTGTAAAAATCAATTGGCAGCAAAATTTGATATGAAAGATTTAGGGCTGACGCACTATTATTTGGGGTTGGAAGTTTGGCAACGACTTGATGAGATATATCGAGGTTAAGTAAAATATGTGGTCGAGATGCTAAAATGGTTTGACATGATGGATTGAAAACCTATGACAACCCCTATGATCACAAATTTGAAGAGGCTAAGAATTTCTTATTCAAGTCCTATGGATCTAACTAAGTATAGACAATTGGTTGGCTCTCTAATGTATTTAGTAAATACTTGATAAAAAATTTGTTTTCTAGTGAATATTATCAGTCAGTTCCAAGTAGAGCCCAAGCATGACCATTGGATGGAATCCAATCATATACTAAAATATCTGCAAGGAACAACCAGCTACTACCTAAATTATGATAAAAATAATGATTTCCACTTGATTAGATATACATATTTTGACTGGGGAGGCAATGAGATGGACAGGAGAAGCACTACTGATAGATTTTTAAGTTTTGGGTCCCCCATGATATCTTGGATGAGTAGAAAGAAAGAACCAATTTCTTTGAGTAGTGTTGAGGATGAATACATTGTAGCTTGTGAAGTAAGAAAATAAGCTATTTGGTTGAGGAATTTGTTGTTCGACTTGTTTGAAGGACTGATGGACCCTACGGTGATAAATTGTGACAACACCAGCTGCATAAGGTTGTATGAAGACCCATTGTTCCACAGTTTTTTCTTGGGCTAAACATGCAAATTGAGAATGCAGAGGAATGAATAGCAATAGGTGTGAAATGTGGAAACATACAAACGTAAAAGGCTTTGAAATGATGAGAAGGAAAGTTTAAATGTGAATCAATCTATACAAGCCATCAAATCACCTTGGGCTTTGAAATCATAAATACCATTATAATTCTTTAATAACTGAAATCATGGCTTTCGTGTAGTTATCTATTACATGTTTAATATATCGTATCACATACAACTTTTCAATCAATATATAGAACTTATTTCCATATACTTTGTCGATATGAGATAACGATATCACTATATCGGTTCATTGGGTATGGGAGTTGTGTGATGTGATAATAAATATATCGCAATCAGAGGTTTCAGGAGTGGAGGAGAATGGATATGGACAAAGGCTTTGTGCGATTGTGAAATCACAAGAAATGACGTGGTGTTATAGTGGGCCCAATAGATTATTAACAAGCGTGAATTTTGTTTTTAGTTATTTAGTTTTATGATTTTATTTAAGTGCACCTTTTAAGAAATAGATTTATCGCAATCGGGGGAATTAGAAGTGAAACAAGCAGGGAGATTTTTGATAGTTTGTGATTTAACTAGACACAAGATGTTTATAGACAACATTCTTTATTTTATTCGGTTTGGTTATTTTATCGCATTTTGCAATGGGAATGGTCCTCGTCCCTTTCTTATATTGTTTTTGTTATAAGATTGCGATGCAAGCAAGTTCCGCCGTGAAGTAATTTTGTCAATACCCAAGCCTTTTAAGGAATAAACATGATTGGTTATTTGGGGCTATCACTTATCGCATCGCACATTTCGAAAGGGTAAAAACAAAACGTTGTTTCTTTGAGACTTTGCGATATGCGATATCATCGGGATTTTCTTTAAGGTAAGCTTTATTCAAGTTGTTTGGGCTTGATTGGTTTTTTTATTCAAAAATCAAATTTGCTCTTTCAAAAACCCTAAACTATGCTATTTTCCTATGTTTTTAAAAGTTTTAAGGGTCCCCATTTATTTATAAAATAATTTCCTAAGACATGTATATATAAATAAATGGGGGATTTGTTGCATATCACAACAGGGGAAAATCTCTGTGTATATTTGTTTTATGTTTTATGTTCTCACAATTGTTTATTTTCTGTTTTTTAGAATTTGTATGCAAGTAATTTCTATACGGGGTTAAAACCTACATTTAGTACCAGAGTTGTTTTGGCTTCAAGGGGACACCTTTTCTATTGAGGGGTTTTTCTCAAGCTTGTGGTAGACCCCATTCAATAACAGATTTGTGGGATTGATTCATGTGGTGAAAGAAGATGGCAAGCAGTGGAAAGATAGAGATCGATAAATTTAATGGTCAGAGTTTTGAGTTGTGGAAACTCAAGATGGATGATTTGCTGGTGGATAAATATCAGTGGATCGTGGTAGATCTGGGTACTAGACCAACGGAAATGTCAGCTTGAGATTTGGTGAAGTTGGGTCAAAAGACAAAGAGCACAATACGATGGTGTATCTCAGATTCAGTATTGTTGAATGTGTCAAGGGAAGCTTCAGCGAAGACTTTGTGGGACAAGTTAGGGACTTTGTACCAATCTAAGTCTTTGGTGAATAAACTATTCTTATGGAAAAATCTGTATAACTTGAGGATGAAGGATGGAGATTCGGTGATAGAGCATATGAACACCTTTAATATTGTGGTAAGCCAGCTATTATCTATTGATATAAAATTTTGAGATGGAGATAAGTGCATCTGTTTGTTGTGTTCTCTACTAGATTCATGGGATAGTCTGGTTGTTGCAATAGGTAGAAATGCAACTGCCTTGCAGTTTGATGAAATAGTCTCATCCTTGTTGTCGGAGGAGATGAGGCAGGAAAATATGGAGGGCCAAAATGGTGATGCCTTGTCTATACGAGGATGGTCCTAGAACAGAACCAAAAATAAGTGCTCGAGTGGGAGATCTAAATATCTAGGAAAACTTGTAAAGGTGTGCTGGAAATGCGGAAAGGAAGGGCACTTCAAAATGGACTATAAATCTAAAGCTCTTGAGAAAGGAAAGGAATATGACGATTCTCCTTCTCTAGAGGTGAAAATCACCTCAGATGAAGGTGGGGATTTGTACTTGGCTTCTTCTTCAAGTAAACATGTAGATCATGAGGCGTTGTTGGTTAACTCAGGTGCATTCTTTCACTTCACTCCCCATAGAGTGGTTCTGCGATTATGAGATGTATGATCCTGGTGATGTCTTCTTAGGGGATGATAGGAAGGCTAGAATCATTGGTCATGGAAAAGTTAGGTTGAAGTTACAAGGTGGAAGGATTAGAACACTTTCGGGTGTTTTTCATATTCATGCATTGACCAAAAATATGTTTTCTGTAAGCATGATGGATGATGTAGGTGTAAAAGGAGTGTTTGAGAAAGATATCTGCAAGATGGCTTGGGGAGCTCTTGTATTGATGCAGGGATTTCAGATTGGAACTATGTACAAGCTTCTGGGTAGCACTTTTATTGATGTGTGCAACAATTTTGTCGTTCCTAAAAGTGGAACAGAAAATCTAGTGGTCTCTAGAGAAAAGAACATGCTATGGCATCAAAGGCTTGGACATATTGGACAGAAAGGCCTTCGTATACTTCATGGTAATGGTATGGTAGAAGGTATGTCTATTTTCTCTCTGGATTTTGATTTCTATGAAAATTTTGTATATGGGAAGCAGATTTGGGTGAGTTCCCCCTTTGGTGCTAAGAGGGTGAAACAAATATTAGATCTTGTGTACAGTGATGTGTTTGGACCTGTGTGGGTTCCATCACTAGGTAAGTCTATGTACTATGTATCATTTATATATGACTTATCAAGGAATAAATGGATATATTCCCTCAAGAAGAAATCCGAAGTCTTTGACAGGTTTAAATAATTTAAAGCTCTGGTGGAAAACCAGACCTGGAAGAAGATAAATGTGTTGAGGACAAATGACGGTGGATAATTTTGCAAGAAGGAATTTGAAGAGTTCTATAAGAAGTGTGGTATAGAAAGGCAAAAGACTACTCCATACACACCTCAACAAAAAGGAGTTGCAGAAAGAATGAACATGACATTGATGGAAAAGGCAAGAAGCATGTTTAGTGTTGTCGGGTTAGGACAAGAATTCTGGGCAAAGGCGGTGGAGAGTGCATGTTACCTGGTCAATAGATCACCTTCATCAACATTGGAGGATAAGACTCCACAAGAGGTATGGACTAGTAAGAAACCCTCTCTTTCACATCTAAGGGTATTTGTATGTGATGGATATGTGCATATTCCAAAGGAGAAAAGAACCAAGTTGGATAGTAAATCATAAAGGTGAATCTTTATTGGATATAAGGATGGTTTAAAAGGTTATAAGCTTTGGAACCCAGAAACAAGGAAGGTTGTTTATAGCTGTGATGTGATGTTTAGAGAGGTGAAAGATGTTATTAAACATGAAGTACTACCAAAGGAAGTTGAGAAGATAGAGTTTGAGCTAAAGGAGGAAGAATCATACTCTACAACAGAAGAGGAATCAGAAGATAAGGAGCCACAAACTCCATTTGTGAGAAGATCAGTTTGAGAAAGAAGGAAACTAGAAGGTATAGTCCATCTTCTTTCTATTCAAATTTTTCTTTATCTATTATTGATGATGATCCTAGAATTGTCAGGGACGCAGTAGATTTAGAGGATGGAAAACTCTTGAAAGAGGCCATGGTTGATGAAATGGCATCTTTGCACAAAAATGAGGCTTGGGATATGGTGGAGTTTCCGGCTAGAGGGAAACCCATTGAAAGAAAATGTGTGTTTAAGAAGAAGATGAATGCAGAAAGAAAGGTGGAGAAATACAAAGCCCAATTGGTAGCAAAAAGTTATTCCCAGGTGTCGAGAATTGATTACTTTTATCTGTTGTCGTTGCTTTTGATTTTGAGGTAGAATAGATGGATGTGAAGACATCATTTCTTCATGGGGATCTAGAAGAATAGATCTACATGAAGCAACTTGAAGGCTTTGCGGTGAAGGGTAAGAAAGACCGTTGCAGGTGAGAACACCCTAGGGCCTTGGGTTGAAACCCCAACAGAGAGGAGGCATACAACAACAATAAATGTGCAGACAAACAATTTTAAATGCTTTAACTATTGAACTGGGAAGAAGTGTACTTACCCGGAGGTCCTATGTTTGGGTAGATCCTGCAGGGTTCAAAACCTCTGCTTCTTTTGATGCCTTTGAAACCTGTAAATTACCCAAGAAAAGCATATAAAACATCAGTAACAAAAATCTTGTCTATGATATATACGTTAGATCATACAAGCAAATGAACGATAACCCATTAATATAAGATTTATAAACAAATCACAACTTGGATCAATGCGTAAACACGATAAATATCAGGAACAAAACAACATTTCTTGATTGTTGTAAACTAAATAAAAGGTGGAAAACTACAACCTAAGTCTTCCTCTAGCTCCAAGCATAACCGTCCTCCGGATCCATCCTATCCCGACCTCAGTAATATTCCTCCATAAATATACACAAGGATATCATAAGAGGGATGAAGGATCTCTCGAAAGAGGAAACAAGAGTTTCCTAAAGCTTGGGGAGTGCAGGAGGCACAAGGATTTCTTCAAACTTGATTAGGGATCAATCAACTATAATATCAATATCTCATCTCTTCTCCTCCTTTAGGCCTTCCCATGGAGGTTTATTTATACTTCTCAAAATTAGTTGTTGTGATTTTTTGTTTTGTTTTGTTTTGTTTTTGTTTTTTTTTTTTTCTAGTTGGGAAATAGTTGGGCCACGTGCTTCAGTAGTTGAGTAAGAGGGAAAACCTATAAAATTCACCTGAATTTAAAGAGATTTATTATTTTTAAGTGTTTTAACACATATACACGGGTTGGATATATATTGATTCATGTGTACAATCATACAATATATACAAACAAGTAAATGCTGGGCCAAAGCCTAAGCAAAGTACTTCTTAAGGTAGAGCCTATTTCTGGGCTCCACTAACTTGTCAAGATCACTAGCGATGTTAAATGGAACAACTTGTGAAATAACATACATATTACCTTTGGCAGAAAACTGTGCTAGGGCTAAAGGGTTTAAAACTGCATGAACATCACTAGCAGAAGGATTAGACAAACTTGATTCTACTTCATGCAAATGAGGGAGGAAATATGAACAATGATGTAAATCATTCTAGGGTCTTTCAACACCTGTCATTGCTTCCAGAATTGCTTCTTCAGATGGCAAGACAATATCCAAGCAATCCTAAGTAGAAGTCGAATCTAGAGTCCAGGCCGGACCCATATCCCCATCTAGCTCCTTTGGTGAAGAAGGAGTAGGATCAGAGTTTGCAGAGTTAACAATAGACTGATAAGCAATTTCTGCTGTAGACATAGTATATGCCATTCCAACTACCTTCCCCTCATCTAATGTGGTGGTAGATGAGGGTAAGGGCCAAGGATCTGAAAAATAATGAGTTCTAAAGAACTTTGTTCGAGAAGGTGCCTTGGAGTATGAAATAACATGAATTCTAGCTGAAGGAGTAGGAAGATCAAAGGTACCCATTAAAGAAGAGTACATTCCAACTCCTAAATTCTCTATAGGTTTCTTTTGATTATCTACCAATGGAACAATAGACTCAGAATATGTGTGGGAGTCACCGGAGAATAATCCATCTGATCAACCTTTATAATTCTCCCTTCATTAGAAAAACAAAGGATGCGAAATAACGACAATACAATAGCATCCATCTCATTAATCCAATTCCTGCCTAAAAGGAGGTTGTAATTTAGATTTGCATCGACTATTTCTACCTCAATATTTACCACCTTTCCCCCGACACAGATGGGAAAGGCTGGAATAATCCCGTGTGGCCAATAAGAATGACCATCAAATTTTGTCAATAGAGTAGGTGAAGGAACAGCTTGAGGTGATCCAATATCCTTCCAACATGATATGGACATTACACATGTGGAAGTTCCCTCATCGACAATAGTTTGAAAGATGTTGGTATTTCAATATTTAGACTTTATCTAGAAATCCATATGATGTGGGAGTCTCTTCTTGATGTTTGACATATCAAATGTAAGTACAAGAGAATTTTTTGGATCAACTGCTTTGATTGCTGTGAGTAACGCACTCCTTTGTGTGGGGCACGATTAGAGTACCTCTAACATCGATATAGCATAAGGACTCTGAGCCATATCTTCTACAATCAAGTAGTTCTAGGCTGCCTTAGCATTAGGGTTAATGGTCGAGTGTTTAGCGGAGCCTTTCGGCATCCGAGGTATAGACTCAACAAAGGGCCTCTCGATATGAAGTGGCTCTAAAGCGTCGGGAGCAGACTTAGCCTTAGATGATTCTGATTTACCATAATCACGTGATTGTGTAGCAACGTCAATATTTGAACTCATCATGTAAACATTTGATGTATTATCCCCTTCCTGGTTGCCCCTTGCGGGGGTACCAGTACTAGAGTTCATGCCAGCAAGTAAGTGCTGCCCTTGGGGAAAAGGGTTAGTTAGGACAGCCTGGGAGCTAGAAGACCCCTGTTGAACTAATAAGTATTGAGCATCTTGGATCTTAGGGAAAAGATGAGTCAAATGATCTCCATTGCATAACTTGCATGGAAATTTTTCTTTTTTATTAGACTCTTTTCTAGCCCCTCCAGCATCATTGTCGGGTTTGTTTGCATTACCCTTCCCATCCTGGTTATTTTTCCTACCTTATCCTTTCTTCTTCCCATCGAATTCTTGGTTTCCTTTAGGGTTAGAAGTTTGGATGACATTTATAGATGTAGGTTGAGAAGGAATAGGCATTGATGGTGATGCCTGCATAGAAAAAGCAGTTTGTAAAGACAACTGCTACAATTGATTTAGCAGGTTAGCTATGTTAGCATCGATTGATCCGACTAGCTCATCAGCATGGGGACATGGCTTCAGCTTGGCTATATCAACCTTGGACTTAGGAGCATCAGGTAGAATTTTTTGAAGAACCCCAAATTGATAATATATAAGTTCTAATTGTTGGGCTCTAAAATTATCCTGTCCTTCGGTGAACACACCAGAGAGAGATACATCCTTAGAGATATCGGGTTGTAAAGATTTAAGAAACCATTCAAGAAGGATTTCTCATGGAATATCGACTTTAATGAGCCTCTTCCTTTTCCATACCTAGATGTGATCTAAAATGTTGGCTGCCCGGTCCTGGTGAAAATTAGCTAATAGCTCAGTTCCAATATCATATTAGATTGGCAACTGAAAATGGTTCAAAAATATTATAGCCAAATCACCAAAAGAAGTGAAGGTGCCCCTAGGGAGTTCAATGTACCACTTAGCCACATTTCCAGTTAGGGTACATTGGAATAATATCAACATGATTGAATCATCTATTAGGGAGTTTGACAAACACCACAAGTGGAAAGTGGTTACATGGTCACCTGGATCTTCACCAATATTCCCTTCAAATTTAGGTATATCTGAAGTAAGTTTGGTTGGGACCGTAGGCTAGGTCATGTTATATCTAATTAGATCATTAGTCAATTTAGAAAGATCTGGCAAGTTCAACGTTGCCAAAAAAGGTAGTCATGGAGGACCCTAAGGATTCTACCCGGTCTGGGCAAAATTCCCAACGTTCTGAAAAGAATACCTTGGATTTGTGAAGGCACCAGGTTGCCTAAAGTGATTCGTAGACCCAATTGAGACATAAGGAGTTCCTTGTGGTATAGAAAAAACCAGAATTTGACCAAATCCTACTAAAAAATTTCCATATCTAGTGAAATTGCCCCCAGAGAGGTGTTAAAAGGAGCAGAGAGCCCTTGGTAAGGGTTCCATGCATGAGCATAGGGAGAAAATTTCTGGAATGAACTGATAGAAGAATACAACATATTCCCTTGTTGGCTGAAATAGGATTGTTTCTTGGCTCCAAGCCCACTAACTACTGGGTTTGTCCAACCTTGAAAAGGATTATAATTTTGACCCGTAGAGGAAAAGGGTATTGATCCTAAAGATGGGTTGGAATGTGGTATATGACCACTCCCGAAAGGGAAACCCTAGAAAGGCGCTGACAAACTTTCCATGGAAGTGATAGACATGGAGGCAGCTGATGGAATACTTAACGGAATCGAAGGAATTGTGCTGGTCGAAATTCCAAATGGGAAAAAGCCAACGCTAGAGGTAAAAGATTGGGTGCCCCCACTCAAAGATGGAATGGAGGTAGAGCCAAATATAACAATGCTGGGAGTAATGAAAGGTATAGAAATCATTCCTCCTCCTTTTATGGATATAAGAGTTTGCATACTAGTAGCACTCATGGTGGAAGCCATGCTTCCAACAGTGGTCATTGAAGGAAAAGATCAAAATAAACCTGGTCTCGAAGGCCTGTTGGTCGGAGTCTCGACGTATAATAAAACGTCTGGGTGATCGGGAGGAAGAGGAGAAATAGGAGTCAAAAGAGACTCGGGAAACTATTCGACCTCAATAATGTCTTTCGACTGGAAGAGGACTCTTAAAAGAACTGGAGTGTTCCTCTCCAACTCTCTACTTGTACCAGGTCTATCTTGTGAATCAATAACTCCAACCGGAGGATCATTTTCTAATGCGTCTGCTGCCACTGATTGAAAATCACTAGCACAATTTCTCCTACACCTTCGAGGAGAAGGCTCAAAACTCATAGGTGAAATCCCATGAAGCCTCCTAGATCGACGAACTGGTCTATCAACCACTTTTAATTATTTTTAAGAAATCTAATTAAAGACTCAAAAAAATTGTAAAGCTAGGCCAACTAGGAGCAAAGAGAACTCTCTATAAAAATCCCTAAAGATACAGTCAATCAAACTACTTCCAAGTATTTCCACTTTGGGTGATGAGGACTGGACACCAAAATACAAGAATGCGAAAAACAAAGACCTTCTAAAAATATTTTTGGGGCAATGACAGCCCAGGCCTACTAGAAAAGGTAACATAAATAGTTACATTGACCTCCAAACAATAACCTTTGCTGGTGCAAGCACCCAAGCTTCGAAAGGGTACCCTCCATAAGTAATGATGAATGTGATTCAACGTCTGCCTAAGGTGCCATGGAATTCCCCTCCGCAGCCACCTATGTGATCCCTAGGAAAGGCAACTATGCGCACCAGTTTGTATCAAAAGATGGGCGTAATAGTCGTGAGGCCAAATCCAACAAGTACGAGGGGGGGGGTATCTCTCTTCCTTGTCTTCACTCTCCCTCGTGCATAACTCCTAGTCACAGAGCTTTCTTAGTATTTCTAACGACATTGGATTTTGCTCATTATTCAACTTCTATGTTTGATAATTTGAGAGGCCTTGGAGAGTTAACTCTCCACTCACCTATTCCAAGGCCCTAAAGAACTTAAACTTGTTGGTGCTTATTAATGACAAATTAAAAAGTTCTAGTTCTTTTTAATAATCACTTGATTTTAGAGGGTTGTTCTTTAAGTCAAGGGTATAACGAGAGTGAAACTGATGATGTTTTCGACGCAAAAGAAACCAATAGAAACTTAACTATATGCATGTAGTTATTTTCTTTCGATGAAGAGGGATTTCTACTTGGTTCCACGAAAAAATTATACAAGAAAAATATTCTTTTTTTTTCTTTTCTTAAACACTCGTCACACACTCAAAATCTAAAAGGAGTAAGAATGCTTATGATGCAAACTAACCTAATTCAAATTTAAAGACGATGCAATATCCTACAAATACTCATACTAAAAGAAAATTTGCTTCTTTATAAAATCAATAAGCCAACTTGACAATGAAGAGGGCACAAATCAAAAAACAAGTTTCCCTCTAAACCAAGCAAAACAAATTCAAAAAGATCACAATTTCTCAAAACAAATGAAACCGAGAAACCAAAATTTTGGAAAGAAAAAGAAAGGCAAAAGCTATGTTTTTGTCTTTTTTCTTTTAAAGACACCAAAGAAATTTTCCAGGTCACAAAAAGACTACTAGATTTCAAAGATCAAGAAACAAGCACAAAGAGTCCTTAAACTTGACAAGTTATAAAACTCATTAATAAATGAAACTTGAAACAAGAAGGACTACAAAGTCATACAAAATGATCTAAACAGTAGCAAAAGACTTCAACAAACCGACAAAATGTCAAAAAGAAAACTCTCAAGATTGCCAAAGAGAGACTCAAAAAGGCATGATAAACCACGAGGTCTACCAAAAGGGAAAGCCAAGGAAAGAAATTTGAAATCTGGGTTATAAACGAAATCAAAACCAATTTCTTGTTTTGGAAAACCAGAAAATCCAAGAACTTCATACAGAAGCCTTGAACCCAAGACCCAAAACAAAACCCTACTCAAAAATAAATCCTAGGCCAACTAGGCTTTTTCACTAAGAAGGAGATTTGAAATCGAAAACTTGCATAAGAACTGAGTTCTACAGACAGTGGATGACTAGAAAATAGTAGAAGTCACCAGGCAATAGACCTAACTGAGCAAAATATTTTGAAAAAAAAATCCAAAATTATGTATACATGGCTGTGTAAAGACATAGAGGCGTGCACACGCATTTCAAACACAGGAAACTTGCATATACGTGTAATCCGAATTGGATCCATGAAGAATAATTAAAGTATCATGACTGTATCAGATCGGGACAAACTTCAAATTCAAAGAGCATAGAGCAATCAGAAAAACCTCTGAACAATGGTAGTTGGTAGCTAGCGTGGAACAACAAGGACCTCGGTCAAAGCACACTGACCAAGGCACATGGAGACTACGCAGGAGACAAAACTATCCCCTAGGAAGCCCGGATTGGGAAAAGGAGGAAGTTTTTGATGCGCATCAATGAGAAAAACCCCTTGAGAAGGAGAGGCCCCGAGTACTCGGTTGCATGGGAGTCGGGAAAACCATGGGGAAAAGGCTAAAGGCTAAAGGCGAGACCTGCGCTCCAAAAGTCAGTGGTATTTATTGGGGGCACCCTTGGGTGGTAAGCAAATTTGGCGAAAAAGGAGCAATTCCACTCAGCACTCGACGCGTGGCAAGCGGAGGAGAGAGAAAAGTGTTGCTCCTTGCACAGTAACAGTCGAGCAAGTCAACCACGTGAAATGAGTGAATGGTGTTGGATCTGGGGGCTCCAGATCTAACAACTGAGACTGCGCCCGATGGGAAAGCCAGAATTGACAGGGGATTAAGCCGCGATAGGGAGAAGTTTGACATCTGACTTGAACGCCAAGGTGGCAAATGACTCATTCCACGAAGTAACCGAAGAATTGAATCGGCGAGGAAAAAGCTGGTGCAGTTCACAAGAGGACAAGTGGCCACTCCTTGTGAGCGTGATGATGACGCCGAGATAGGAAACTCCAAGCGAAGCTCCAGAAGGCGATCCAACAGAGGTGGAAGGGGAATCGAACAGCCATGAGATCGAATGGCTTTAAAGCCATGAATAGACAAAGTAGAAGAGATGGAAGACAGATAAAAAAAGGAAGAAGACAGAGAAAATGAAGAAGAAGACAGTGAAGCAAAAGAGCAGAAGACAGAGGGCTGAGCTAACAAAAGGCAGTGTCGAGCACCAGAGAGCTTGAGAGATTCAAGCCATCCCTGAGAGGATCTGTCAGGATTGAGCACCACATTGGGCTCTTTCCATTAAAGACCAGAGAGGTCAAAAGCTAGTAAGGAAAAGAGTCTGTGCACTCTAGTGGCTTGGGGAATCCAAGAACCACCCTGCCAAGCAAATCTATTTCAGGAGACTCATATTGAGCTCCTTCATTGTAATTCTCTGCTTCATGACACAATAAAAGAAGGCCACCACTGAGAGCTGGACCAGAGACGTAGCCCTGGAGGATAGGGTGAACTCTTTATTAATTGTTGTGTTCTTGTATTTGCTTATTGTGTTTCTCTGCTGTTTTTCCATTTCCCAGTGTCTGTGTATTTTGCAATTTGATTGATTCATTGCCTAAAATAACATGGACACCCACCAACACATGAGTCTATAATACCTTCATTTAACAATTCTTTAACTGATATCACTCGTAGGGTGATTATCAGATCAAGTGATAGGAGAGCTTTAGGTTGTTAAAGTTAGAAAAGCTTGTGTTGGTTTAGCTATTGAATGCTCACTAGATCAAAGCTCAAATTAGGAGAAGGAGAGTTGGTCGAAATTAATCCTAAAATTGGGAGAGTCTATCCTTAGAAGACAATGACAGAGGAAGGTTTTGTGGGACCAGACCCTCAATTCATAGAAAGTTTCCTAGCCATAAAGTCCATGGTAGAAGAAATGTATAGGGACTTTAGAAAGCATAAGGATGAATATTCATCAGGCTTTAAACAAGACAAAGGAGAAGATGAATCACCTTTCCATGACCATTCAAAAGGAAAAGGGAAAGAGGAAAGCTTTCTCACACCTCCTAATAGCCTTGTGCATAACAAGAAAGCATCTTTGATCAAACTAGATGTTAAATTTGATATGCCTATATATGATGGAGAGCTAAATGCAGAAAAGTTGGACAATTGGATTAGTCAAATTGATGTGTATAGTAGAGTGTAGAATATCGACTCAGACAAGAGTAAGAATCATCTAGCAAGCCTATGCCTAGGAGGCATTGCCTTGGTTTGGTGGGAAGGCAGGACCCAAGCTGACATGAAAAGACATGGTAAGACTATATCTGTCTGGAGTGAATTTGTTTCTGCAATCAAAAAGCAGTTCTATCCATTGGCCTACATGCAGCAAGCCATGATGAGTTGGAAAACTCTTCGACAATTGAAAGGGCAAAGTGTGCAAGGGTACACTCAAGAATTTAGAAGGAGAACATTGATTCTAGGAATCTCATTAGACTCACCTGAGACTCTGTTGAAGTACATTACTGGTCTACATAGATACATGAGGCACACTATCCTCATGTTTAATCCCACTAGTATAGATGAGGTATCTGTACAAGCTACTCATCTAGAAGCTAGAGGAAAGAATGGAAGTCCAGAAGTTGGGGGATCATCCCAACCCACTAGAAGCAAGAATAAGGAGAAAGGAAAGCAGAAGTGGGAAGCAAATAAGGCTAACACTGCACATAAAAGCAAAGCTTCATGCACTCACTGTAAAAAGGACGGGCATGATGATGAGCGCTGTTGGATTCTGCATCCAAAGCTGAGACCTAAGAAGTTCGAGGGCAAGAAGAAGAATACTGTTGCAACTATTAAGAAATATTTGGGGTCAGACTCGGGAGATGAACAACCATTGCAGCCACAGGTATAAGAGGTAAGAATTCTGAAGCATCTACTAGTAATTCTGCACAATCTACTATTGATGAAGAAAATGAGAGAAAAAGACATGAGCTTTTCCATATTCAAGTTATTTCCAAACAT
>APFE031348329.1:0-10457 GCA_000404065.3 Pinus taeda
GCACGACAAATTATGATTTTCATAAGATGATTTTTCATGTTTTATGTTGCTCTGCTGCCAGCAGGCCTAGATAGTACCTTGATGAATTCACTTCAAGAGCACAAAAGTTTCTTCGCTACCAGCAAGCCTGGATAATACCATGGTGAAGTCACTAGCTTCACCTCCCTACACTAGAAGCTTAATAGATTGTGCATTGGCACTTATTTTTTCAATGACCAGATGAGGGATCCTGACTTATTGAGAGAAGAATATGTTTCCCCTTAAAAGAAGTTTTTTTAGGACCTTTGATATTGATTTGCTCGCTTAATATTTTACCCTTTTCCCTTCTCTACTAGACTCGACAAGTGCTAACACATAAGAAGACTTACAACAAGTTGAGTAGTTTAGATACAGGCATATGCATGGATCTAATAGGTTCCCTAAAGGTTCTCCTATTGGTTAAATCATGTTTTCCATATTTCCTTAACTCAACCTATGGGATTTTCCCAAACAAACAAGGAGACTTAACATTAATATATCAATTTATTCATGAAAATGTTTCATTGAGTTAATATTTTCTTATAGAATAATATAGTGATTGATTCATGTTCATTTGCTTGAAATATTCTATTTTAAAATGTCAAAATATGTTTATTTTTAAATACGTGTTATGCTAATTTTCATTAACAATTAAAAAAACTCCTCTTTTCTTCAAGATTATAATCTCTACTAACACGGTCAACCACGTGAATGTATAAACTTATATGCCGCAAAAACTTTTACATGGGATCTTTTACTTATCAACATGCCGAGATGATTTAATTATATTGATTTAATATGTTAAACGATTAATGATGTTAATGGATGTTTTTTAAAAACATATTAATTTATTAACATTAATGAAAATAAATTGTTATAAAATTTTGCATCAATCAAAATATTATTGGTTTCGTAGAAATATTTATTAACTATAGTTATTATATTGATTTAATATTTTAAATGATTAATGATGTTAATGGATATTTTTTAAAAACATATTAATTTGTTAACATTAATGAAAATAAATTATGATAAAATTTTGCATTAATCCCATTATTATTGCTATGGTAGTAATATTTATTAAAAATAGTTACTAATTATGTTTTTTTTTATGTTAAAACGTTATATTATCAAAATATTTATGTTTTGTTGCAAATTTTCAAATTAACTTACTAATCTTTAGATGGAAAATGACAAATACGAAGAAAAATAAATAAATAATAAGAATAATAATAATAATGTTGAAAATTTAATTCAAAAATAAAATAAAATTATTAAATAAGATTAGTATTTATATGGTGATTTTTAATTAAATTTATACATTCTCAAAATGATTGAAATATATTTTAACCAAATAAAATTAAAGAAGAGAAATAAAAAATAGAAATCTCATTATAATTAAACATACTTAATAAATTTCAATTTTAATACTTAGTAAACATACTTAATCAATTTCAAATAAAGAAACATACAAAGTACAAGTTGAAATAAAGAAACATAAAATATACAAACTCAACTAAACACACAACATACAATTTCACGTCAATAAAGGAAAACATTAAAATATGCATATACATTAAAATATGCTTATGCAGCTTTAAACAAAAGTAAACTCATAATATACAAATTAAAATCTACATTATACATACACATTGAAATTCATAATTAAAAACAACAAACACGTGATTACAATTTCAAATTACATACATATATTCATAAATAAACATTCATACAACTATTCATTTATAAGCAATTCAAACAAGTAAATACACAATTCAACAAAACACACGGTCAAAACCACTAACATATACATGCAATTCAACTAAACACACGATTTCACAATTTAAAATGAATAAACAAATATGGTACACAATTTGAATTCAAAATATCAACATAAATACATAAACATTTTCAAAATCTGAAAATATATATATAGAAACTCGAATAAGTAAATATGTATCCTACTATTTTACCAAGTATATACATGCAGTGGAATATAAAATTTAAACACATACATTCACAAACATTGACAAAACCACCTACATATACAAAACTTTGAAAAAACATGTTCTCTCATGTATATGAAATTTCAGAGAATGCCTAGAATACAAATTTAAATACAAATTTAAATTTTTAAATATCAAACACCAAATACGAATTCAAATACAAAAACACATAATATACAATTCCAAATAAGGAAATACGCATCATACAATGTCAATGTCAAGTCAATTCAAAGAGAGACATTCAAACATGCCATCACAACATTAAATAAGCTAACACACAATATACAAAGTAAAACTTGTGCACTATTTGCGTTCTAAAATTAATTACAATAACAATTCAATACAACAAACATACTATTACAATTTCAAGTCACATATAATACACACACACACACACACACATATATATATATATTCAATTTCAAATAAAGAAACATGCAAAGTACAAGTTGAAATAAAGAAACATACAATATACAAACTCAACTAAATACACAACATACAATTTCACGTCAATAAAGGAAAACACTAAAATATGCTTATGCAACTTTAAACAAAAGTAAACTCATTGAAATTCATAATTAAAAACAACAGACACATGATAACAATTTCAAATTACATACATATATTCATAAATAAACATTCATACAACTATTAATATATAAGCAATTCTAACAAGCAAACACACAATTCAACTAAGCACAGGGTCAAAACCACTCATGCAATTCAACCAAACATTTTCAAAATCAGAAAAATATATATAGAAATTCGAATAAGTAAATTTGTATCGTACTATTTAAACAAGTATATATAAGAAGCTAAATTATATGTATATACTCTTATCTAATTATATAAATATATAAAATAATACAATATAAAAAGCTTTAAAAACCAATGAAATAGAAAAGGGCAAAAAAAAAATAAGAAAGATTCGAATATGAAGGGCTTGTTAATTAGAGAGATACTTGGCGCCTTTCAATGCATTGTGGAAGATTGTATAATTTGTAATTTTGTAAAAAAAACAAAATTAAACCTTTTCCAATGTAACTGTGTTTTGGCTTAAATACAATTGGGAAAAGTGTTATAATATGAATGGATGATCATTGAATTGTAAGATAACATGCTTCAAATATAAATGTTGTAGAGTAAATGTGTGTTAAAAAATGTCTTGTGATGCATATGAGTTTAAAGAAATATGGTCAATACAAACAAGAAATACTACACTAGTCAAAGAAGAATGGTGCCCCATCCCCCTTGAGCACTTGGAAGGAGTATTTTTAACCCCTTCCATAAAAATAACTTTATCAATAATTGTGTGCATAATTCTCGTAGAATATTTGAGAAAAGAATAGTATATAACTACATCAATATTTACTTTGGGAAAAACACTTTTCGCAAGAATAGAAGGTGAGGTCGTTCCTGTAAGTAGATTTGCGTGCAATACAACATAAATATTAGAGAGAAATATATATTTTTAACAAAATATATCGAAAATCATCAATTTCTTTTTTATATAAAAATAATAATCATTTACATTGCATATATAAATAATGAAAACAAAAATGATCAGTTTCTGTTTTATATAAAAGTAATAATCATTTATATTACATATATATACAATGAAATCAAAATTATGAATTTATTTTTTATATAAAAGTAATAATGATTTATATGGCATATATAAATAATGAAAACAAATTTACCTTCCTTTCAACTTTTCCTAAGCGCATATGTAAAACAGTTATTTATGAGTCATTCCTAGAAACAAGCCTGCAATAATATACACATCATAAATAAATAAACAAATATTGTTATTTATGGAATAATCCAAAATATAATAAGCATAATTTAAATAAAAATATATGTGTAAAACAATTATTTATGAGTCATTCCTAGAAACAAGCCTGCAATAATATACACATCATAAATAAATAAATAAATAAATATTAATATTCATAAAATAATCCAAAAAAAAATAATTTAAATAAAAATATATATGTAAGATAGTTATTTGTGAGTCATTCATGAAAATAAAATAAATAAACAAATATGGTTATTTATAAAGTAACCGAAAAAATAGTATGAATTATGATTATGTATCGTAATTAATGATATAATTAATTTGATTTTTAAAATGTATGAGAGGTTTTTCCAGCGGCTATGTGAAAAATATAAAACAACATATGTACAAGGCCATTTCAATTTACGTAGCTTAAACTATCTCCAAGAAAAAAGAGTAAGAATGGTAGAATTCCCAAAGAAGACGAATAACTATACATATATAACTAAGAATTTCCAATTGACTGGAAAGAAAGAGGTGAGCTAAGATCAATAAAATTTGAATAAACCAGTAACTCATAGAAGGGAGTTGAGGTGTATGTATATATATTAGTAATTTGAAACTGGATATTATATATTAATTTGAAAGTTCAATAAACCTATTGAAAGAAAGGAAGGGTAACCCCAAGATGATAGAAGTGGGAAGATGGTTCCATTACTGAGTTTGAGCAGAAAATAAATTCATTGGTGGGCGGGTTTAATTGACACATAACACAATACACATATACATGCGTACATGGTTAAAGTGAATCTGAATCCAAAGACATGCATGCTTACACACGTGGATAGAATTGGTATGGTTAAAATTATGGACTTGAATCCGAATCCAAAGACATGCATGCTTACACACGTGGATAGAATTGGTATGGTTAAAATTATGGAGGAGGAAACATAGCTTTAAATGTAAAACTCATTCGAATGGTGGACACATTTGAGGAGAAAACAAAGCCTTAAATCCATGTCTGGTCAATTTAATAGAACTGGTATGGTGGGCACATCCGAGGAGGAAACAGAGCCTTAAATCCATGTCTGATGCACTTGGAACAAGGGTAAAATTATTGAGGAAACAGGGGCTTAAAACGATGGCCGATGCACATGGCACAACACGTTACGGAAAAAAAGGGAAAAAAAACCACCAAACCACACGTTAAAGGAACAAAGAACACAAGACACGACCATGGGTTAATCTAATAAAGAAGAAGAGGTGTTACACAGGAAAATAAATTAATAATACAGAGACATTGATACTTGAATTCCTAGGGGATAGGATAAATTGGTGAAGAGCCACATACACAAGGGAATTATTGAGGAGGAATCAAAGGCTTAAATTCAATATAAAATGCCTAAAGCACTATGTTTAAACTAATCAAAAAGAGAGATACATATACAAATACCTGGAATTGGGATTAGATTTAATTTCTTCAGCTAAATAGGTTAGGCAACCACCTAGTTTCTTCTTTCATTCATTTCCTTGCCAATAATTTGCAATGCACCCAACAAAAATATAAGGTTATGAAATGGAATTAGTTATCGCACCAGAGCAAAGATGATTAAACACTGAAACAAAATTAAATAGAATTGAATTTGATCCATACAATTTCTGAGAGATAAATGATGATCTCTATAAGCCCAAAAAAACTATTAAACAAGTCAACTTAAATCAACTTCCCAGCTCTATCATTGGTGCCATTCCCTTCCCTTCTATTCTAAGCCTCCTCCTCTTATAGAATATTCACATACTCAACCTAAACATCAATAGAAAATAGACCCAAAACTCAAACCACACCGACACAAGCATACCAAATTGGATATAAACATAAAGACTTAACATAGATATATATATATAGGGATTCCCCAACTCCTTCCTTCAACGGCTATAAGAGTGTTTTACGGCCTCTAAATTGAGGGTTCATTTTTTATTTGTTTTTTTTTTTAACTTTTAATTCTCGTGCTTTTCTGTTTTTTGGAAACGAATGGGTTGATGCTTTTACTTTTTTTAAATTTCTATTCTTGTGCTTTCTATTTTGAAAAAGATGCCAGGTAAATGCTTTTATTGCAAGGACCATGAATTTTCCGTTAGGTTCATGGTTTTTCCGTCCACGCTGATGCTTTTGTTGCTAGGTTCATGATTCTTCCGTCCACGGTGATGCTTTTGTTTCCAAGTTCATGTTTTTCCCGTCCAGGTTGCACTAATGCTTTTGTTAACAAGCTCATGCTTTTTCCATGCTCTTTCCATCCAGGTTGGGCTGATGCTTTTGTTGCAAGTTTCATTCTTTCTCCATCCACCCAGATGCTTTTGTTGCCAGGTTCATGATTTTTCTGTCCACGCGCTTTTGTTGCCATGCTCATGTTTTTTCGGTCGACGTTGAGCTGCTGATTTGATTGTCAGGTTCATCCTTTTTGGTTGGGTGGATGCTTTTGTTGTTTTTATTCTATTTCAATTAATGCTTTTTCCGAAGGGAAAACAATAGGGTTTCGGTTCATGTTTTTGCTTTTATTTATTTTTTTATTTACTCGTATTACTATATAGATGTTAAGTTTATAATTAAGTGTCTATTTATTTTTCATTTTTTATTTATTTTTCCTATGTTTGAAGTAGGGTGTGGAGGGTGTGGAATAAGATTAGAGAGTGTGATGGATATATTATGTTATTTATTTTTTATTTTATTTAATAGTTGTTATATGAAATTTATTCGATATTAATATAATATTTTATTTAAAATTGTAAAGCAATATGTATATAGGGTAAGTATCTTGATAAATTTACAAAATGTTTTTAATAAATTTTAAAAAGAGCAAGTGGAATTGTGTGTGTGAATTTTTATAATGAGGCATGCTTTTTGGTCTTGATAGGAATACAACAATTAGTGTAGCCTATAAATGAAACGGTTGGAAAACTCAAATGAACATCAAAACAGTCACCTCATGATATATTTCATGTAGCCAAGCCAAAAATAAAATATCATGAACATCTCAAAGCTCCTAATTAAATTTGTATTTAAAACTCATAGTTTATTTGTGTCTTCCATAAACTTTTTTCTATTTATTAGTGGAGTAGGATTCTTGTCCATTTTACTTATCTAGGAAAGAAACTTACTAAGTGCTTTTAGAAATGTAACAGAATATTGTTTATTAACACTAATGTAGTTGGATTTGAGATTTAACAGTGTATGATGTACTTGGGTGGATGGGATTTTTTTAAACCAATTTGTGTAAACTGCAAGTCAGATATATATTTCTATGAATTATTATTTAGTATTTACATTTTTCAACTATCACTACACTTCCATTTTTATAGGTAGGCCAGTGAAAAACATTTTTTTGTTCTTAATTTCCTAACAAGATGTGCACAGTGTAGACTACATTTTTTTAGCACGCCGACTTTCCCTCTTTTGAATGGCTACTATTCTCAATGTCCCAATTTGATATGGCTTCTTGAGACTTATGATTTTTTTTCCTACCCACATTTTGATTTGATCTTAGGTATGTGCTTAATAGTTTTCTCAAAGTATGCATTTGACCATGAACATTACATGTGCATAAATTAAAATCCAATTTAATTAACTTGATTGTGTGTTCCTATTTAATATTCATGAAAACTATTGTTGTACTCAATGCTCGTTCCAGACATTGATATTAAGGAAATGACCTCAGTTGGTTATAGGAAGAATGTTTGTTTAGGTATATATTCTCGAACCATTTTTGGTAATTGGTGAGGATGTCTTGTTTGTTAGTATTTTCCTCATTTTTGGGGGACTCATTTATTCAAAATGCTAGTTGTTTGAATTAAAATGAATAACTAAGCTACATTATTAGCTTGAAAAAACATCCTTTAATAACTAATGATTTCCCTTATAATTTATAAAAGGTAATGGTAACAAATATTCTTCCATACAATGCTATTAGGTTGATACTATGCAAGATTGAGTCATGATAGATTACAAATAAGCTCAAAAATTTACAATGGAGATAAAGTACAATGTTTGGTAATTTCACACAATTTGCTACATAGTGTTATAAGTTAGTTCAACGTTTACCTTTAATCGTTGATTACCCGCAACAAAAATTTCTATGTCATGACTACATATTTGCCTTACATGACATAACCTGGAATTTTGTTATATTGTCATCTTCAATAGTTAATGTGTTGCATTGAAGCATTATGATAAAATGAGTTATTGTGTTACATTTAAGCATTATGATAAACTTTTCTTCCTTGTTGTCTCAACAAGTGTTGCATACTTGTTATATCCTTTGGGTTTTATTTATTTTAATAATTTCACTATCCAATTTGACATTGAGTTGAAGAGAATCTATTTCAATTTCTTAGAATTACTTTTACTTACAAGGTATGGTAATCATACATATCTTTTTTTGGTGTCTTCACAATTAGTTGTTAGCATCTATAGACGTGTCCTTTCTTTCCTTATTTTAGGTTCTTTTTCATTGTTGAGTGGTTTTCCTTAGTAGTCTATGCTCTTTTTTCAAAACAAGAATAAAATATTTTGTTTTGAAAATAGAAGAAATGATATTTCATGCTTAGCTCTTCATAGATGCCCAATGGGAAATTCAAAACAAGCTAAAACTAACCAAAAACATACACCTTAGTATGTATTACCTTATGGTACTTATTTTAATTTTTAGTTGTTTGAAATTGCCACAAAACTAAAAATAAAAATCACCTGAGCATGTCTTACCTTATGGTACTTATTTTAATTTTTAATTGTTTGAAATAGCTCGAAGAGTAGGAATTTTCGATACAATATCCTTAACTTAGTTTTCATGAAAATTTTGCAATACTTGAAAGAGTTACATATTTAGCACTTTGACTATCCATGATGGAAAATTCAAAACTAAGAAAAATAGATATCTAGTTATGCCTTAATCATGGTACCAAATTTAATTTTCATTATGTTTCAAACAGCCCCGAGGAGTACTAGATTTTAGTAAAATATCCTTAAGTTAGTCTCTAAGAACTGAATCTCTTTTGGAACTTTTTTAGATTGTCACATCTTTAACTTTGGGATTAACCTTCAAACCTGGTATTCGAAATGAAGCTTAGTATTCGAAATGAAGCTTATTTATAGTTCTAGGGATAGAGAAGGAAAAGGTATCTCTTACTTTTCTAAATATCTTTATTGCGACTATTGTTTGACTTTATCATACCAATTTATATTTATTACATTGAGGTTAGGCTTTTTTTGTATCATTCGTTTCTAATGAGTAGATATTTGTGAAGGAATTTGGGAATTAATTAATTCATTGGAAATACTATAACTCTAAATGTAGAAAGTTGTAACATTATTTGAATTTGTATATATATATGTTTGTGATTTTGAAAATGTTTTATGTATTTATGTTGATATTTTGAATTCAAACTATGCACCATCATTGTTTGTTCATTTTAAATTGTGTAAGCTTGTGCTTAGTTGAATTGCATGTATATGTGAGTGGTTTTGACAGTGTGTTTAGTTGAATTGTGTGTTTGCTTGTTTGAAATTGCTTATATATGAGTGGTTTCTAGAATGATTATTTTCTTCTGTATTTGGGCACAAAATTGTATATTGCGTGTTTTCCTATTTGAACATGTATTTTGTGTGTTTATTTTATTGAAATTACATATATACGTGAATGGTTATATGAATGTATATTTATGAATATCTTGTCTAATTTGAAATTGTAATCATGTGTTTGTTGTATTGAATTATGAATTTCAATGTGTATGTATAATGTATATTTTAATTTGTATGTTATGAGTTTACTTTTATTTAAAGTTGCATAATCATATTTTAGTGTTTTTTTATTGACTTGAAATTGTATGTTGTGTGTTAGTTGAATTTGTATATTGTATGTTTTTTTATTTCAACTTTTACTTTGTATATTCCTTTATTCGAAATTGGATATATATGTTCTTATCTATGAATATTTGTATTGTAGGTGACTTGAAATTGCAATAGTGTGTTTGCTGTATTGAATTGTGATTGCAGTTAATTTTGTAGTTTTCTTTTTATTGACTTAAAATTGTATGGTGAATGTTTCCTTATTTTCAATTGTATATTATGTGTTTTTTATTTGAATTTGTATTTTGTGTTTGATATTTACAAATTTTAGATTGTATATTTGCTCATTTAAATTTGTATTGTAGGTGTTGTCTGAAATTGCATATACATGTCAGAACTTATTTTTTCAAATGTTTGTATGTGTGGGTGGCATTATCAATGTTTGTGAATGTATGTGTTTAAATTTTGTATTCCATTACCTTTGAAATTGTATATTGTATCTTTGTTTATTTGAAATTGATTAAGTATGATTATGAAGTGTTTTGTCAATGAATGCCTGTGTTTGTTATGTTGATTTGTATTAGCGATGAATTTTATTATAAACATGAATATGTGTATTATATATATATTTAATTAAGTCTTATCTTTTTATTGTATAATATTTGTAATATTTATTTATAATATTGAGTTTTAATTATAATGAGATTTGTATTTTTTCTTTTTTCTTTTTTAATTGTATTTGGTTAAGATAAATTTATATCATTTTTAAAATGTATAAATATAATTAAAAATCCATATATATATATATATATATATA
>APFE031348334.1:0-10085 GCA_000404065.3 Pinus taeda
TATGATCTCCGTTTGACGCGTACAATAGCTCATTAGAAAGATCTATTCGAGCACTATCATTGTTGGAACGGCAACACGGTCCATGTTCCATGGACCCGTGTTGCCCCTGGGATACCAAAAAACGTCGTTTAGGGCCTCAAAATGGCTCTGGAAGTTCAGGACCCGAAAAACTGCTAAAAATAGTAAGTTGTGCTACAATTAAGGAAACTGAAAATGCTGAGAAAGACAATGGTGGGGGTCCATGTGGACTTGGCAGGGGGCCACCAATATCCACCTGGATCACTAAGGGGAGCAGATTTGGGTTGTTTTGAAGCTTAAAGGTGGCCTGGAAACTTTGTCTTAGTAGGTTGTGGGTACTAGAATCTACTTATGGTAGGCCATAGACCCTAACACCACAAGAAAGGCCTTACATGGGACTGTTTTTGGGCTATATTGAGCCCTAATCAACAACATGGAGGTAGAGGACTTATACAAGGGCATACCGCCATTTTGAGCGCTATTAAGAAACTTGGTTAAGGATTGTTGTAGCATGTGGATGCCCTAACTAGTCAAAATTAGGAGCAACAACAAAAGAAAATTTAGAACAACAATCAATGTCTTGTGTTCGGTCAAGCAGTGACAAGTTTTGGATAAAAAATATTGCAGCCAATAAGTGCCATGTATCGAGGTCAACTTGGGTAGTTGGAAACCTCAATTAAGAGCATAAATTATAGTGAAGTATTAGGCATCATCAGTTTGGTGGAGGGTAGTGTGTTGATAGCCCAAAGAATCCCTAGAAAATCTATCTTGAAGTGACAAAGAGGAGATGAAGGTTGGGTGAAGATTGGTGCCAACGTGTAGCATCTTGATGGAAAAGCGTGATTTCTAGCCTGGCATATTGGAGCTTAGGATTAGGCCTTCCCAAAGAGAAAATTAGATTGACCCGTGTACATGCTACAAAAATGACATACAAAAGTGTTAGGTGGAAGCCCTCCTAGAGTCTGGATGTGTTGTCCTTTGAAGGACTAAGGAGCAGCTAGTAATCATTTTGGGAGTGAAGGACTGGAAGGACAAGATACGACATCGAAGCTACAATGAAGTTTGTCATTTTCTCTTATATACCATCGAATATTGTATTATTCAGATTTTGTTTAATATAACAAAGATTGGGGTTGTACATTATTGTATAGTTTGTTAAAAAATCTGTATATTTGTGCATGTGTGATTTACTACTTTATATTTTTCATTGTGCAAAGTAGTTCTTGTTGAGATTCTTGGTTTGGTAGCATTAGTAATTTTGAGATTCTAACCTAGACCTAAGGTTGTGGAAATTCAACAACTTTCATGTATGCATGACATGCCATTAAATGCAAAGGGTTAACTTGAAAGATCAAAAATAGAAATCCAATGAAGCTAACTATATTAAACCCTCAGCCTGAAGGATGAACAAACACAAGGAACCACTCTATATTCTAAACCACAACTAACAACACAATCAATTGAAGGTAACCAAATCAAGCCAAAGCTAGTAAAAAGAATAAGAAAAGAGAACCACATTAAGCATAAGCTTTCAAACAAAATAGCCATGTATTTATGAACTAGAGACCTATGTTTCACCTAATTAAATGAAGAATGGGAGAGGTGGCATGACTTACAGGTGAAGCATTTTCCCTCCCTAAATGCCTTGGTCTTAATATCCATAAATAATCTACATAAAAATAACCCAAATACAATCATTTGTCTATTACACAACTCTCACCAAATAATATTAGCTAAAAAATCTTCTCCCCAAAGTTTACTAAACATTCCACATCAAATCTATGAAAAGAGGATGTGCACATCCAAAATTAGCCCAAAAATTAAAATAATCCCAAATAATTTTTTGCATAAATGAATCAAATGCCCATATGTTTTATGTTGTTACCAAGTGAAGTGGAGTCCTTACAATTATCCAGAGTAATCACCACAGTGAAAATGAATACAAAAGGCAAGAGGAATCCTAGAAGAAACATAGTGTAAAAGAGGGTCATATAGGATAGATGGCATGAATCAACATTCACCTTCATAAAATCTAGAAAGGAATTGGTCATGGAAATGGTGTTTCGAGACATGTTAGGAGATATGTGAACCTACATTGTGAGATTTATTATTCGAGTACATCGTCCTGCCCAGTTGTCCCTTTTTAAAGAAATTTGTTGGGCCTTATAATTTAGTGAACACCAGCCAAAATCCATGGCTAATACGTGCATAAAACAAACACAACATATACATTCAAAAGAGAGTTCTGGTTAATGACGACTGCTGAATAAAACTAAATACCTCATCATCATTTTTGCACACTTACATTTCTATGTATCTAAAATTTCCATCAGAGTATATTCCCCATAAAAAAATTATGAGAAGGCTTTTGATCCACCAATATCTTGGTTGCAACCTAGAAATTAAAATAAATTTAGACTTCACCTCCTATAATTTGTGCTTAGAGATATGGTACAACCTCCATTTGTGATGTACAACCTCCACCTATTTTTCTATTGCTGGCATTATCCACACTGTTGCCCTGTTTCCTTTCATCCCTTGGCATGAACATTAGATGAAGATCCTTGATCAGCCTTTCTATGTTCTTGAAACATTGTCCTTCATAACTCAATCAATCAATGTGTCTAATTTTTTCTTTGTTTTATCATCTAGTCTTTCTTTTATAATCTTGAGTTATTGACTGAATCCATAAGCCTAATCTTGAAAGTGATTCAAAACTCAAATCAGATCTCACCTCACTTGTCAATGCCAAATGGTTAAATTCATATAATTCGATAATGTAAAAACATTTGCATTTCATAAGATTGAACTCACTTTTTATTAAAAAAAATCACTTTAATTAATCCTTCAATTAAAGTGAATTTTCTGAGGTTGAAGGCTTTGGACAACTTCCACACGTATAGACACTTAGACTTGTGTGGAAGTTCATGTCCTATGCTACAATCATCAATAATTCTACCTTATTTTGTATGCAAATTTTCAACCCTAGGCAACTCATCTTAGATTATAAGAGATGGGAGAGGGTAGAGATCTGTAGAAAGTTGTAAATTTTATCCACATAAAATTTTGTCTAAAATGTTTTCTTGTGGCATATTTTATTTAGCTCTAATAGGATATTAGCAACATATATTTTTGACAATGATCTACATGTTTAGTTGTATGTTTTCTAACCATGTGTGTTTATATATTCTAGAGAGATTCAGATGGTAGTTTTTATTAGCCTTTTTGTTGGGAATAATACTAAGAGGAGGGGGGGGGGGGGGGGGGGGGGGAATATTTTCAAATCAATAACTTTTCATATTTTATATTCAGATTTATATATGTGAATTTATTAAAAGTAACCTGCCTGTGTACGCCAATGTTCTTAAGACAACTAGCATATATCCAGTGAACTTATAATTTAGTTAATTCATCATATGATTTTCTTCAACTAGTGCATCAGTACTTTATTACACATTAAATAAGAAGTAACCATGTGCTGTAATAACAAAATAAACCATCAAACATAAGCAACACACATGAACATCAATATTCAAGGTGGAAACCCAATGCAGGAAAAAACCACCCACTGCTGGTCTTTCTCTTCTTTTAATATAAGAAAAATTTTCTTACAATATTGTATTTGTGCAGACTCATACGAGTATGCAGGCACCCACCTATGTAAGGCTACTACCTTCACTCCTTCTCCATATTCTATTGGAAGGGAGCTACAACCCCCTAACTCTTGTACTAGCTAATATGTTTACCAGTACGTAGGCACTGGCCTACAGAAGGATACAACCTTCACTCTTTCTCCAACTGCTACTAGAAGGGAGCTACAACCGCTTAGCTTTTGTACTGGCTAATATGTTTACCAGTATGTAGGCACCATCCTACAAAAGTCTACGACCTTCACTCTTCCTCTATGGACCATGCTTCATAAATTTTCAGATTAGATACTCCTGTTACACATCATCACAATATGTAGGCAACTTTTCATCACATTTTCATAATGGACCCATCAGTAACATCGAAGCTCAAATTTAATCACCACAACTGTAATACAACCATAAAATACCATTGTATCAACCAATCACTAAAACCCAATCATCAATATATGATATAACTTAAACCCAATCATCACTTTTTGAATCAACCAATCATTGAAAATTCTGACACAACTTAATCAAGCAATTACTCAAACCTCTGACACAACTGAATCAACCATTCACTCAAAACCCAATGAACTGACACTTAATCAAAATTCAACCAATCAACTGGAACAATCAAATCACTGTAACCAGTACACAAAACTGAACTCAGAACACTACATCTGCAATGAGAACCAACTGCAACCTCAAATATCATATGTCTGAATGTATATGCTACTTCAATGAGGACAAACTACATGTATATGCCACTTTTTGTGACCGAACCTGCATATAGCTCTAACGTTACCCAATCATTGAACTTTTAAACCAAAAATTGTATTAACCAGAGACTTTATGAAGATCTACTATTATATTACAAAGTTATAAACATATAGAAGCAAAGATCACCCTTCTTACTCAATCAATTAGTCAGCCAGAATCAGACTCCTTATACAATTAGTTTTACTTCAGATCTAATGAAGACATCATTGAAAAACAACAGTAAAACAACAACATTGATCAGATAGATCAGTGATTTCAGAACAACAAGCTCTTCCTCTACATAAAATACTTGGAATTTTTGAATCTGCATGTATACGCCACTTCACCGAAGTGAGCCTACTTATATATATGGAAATTATGACTCATAACTTTGCAGTTATTCAAGACTTCACATATACTGAGATCATAGCATTTAAAGGGAAAAACATGCGTTAGAGCATAATTATTTTCGATCTATTAGATCTCATCCATCTTCAAGCACTTAGGTGCATACTTAGATCAAGAAAAGCATCAATAACCCATAACATGCAGACTTACTTTTGATCTAACTCTTCATAAGATTTTCATTACGTACACACTTCACTCTTTGATCTTCACCTCCTTATATAATTTTAGCCTTTCCCAATACCTCCGGTCAAAACCATAGTTATGTTGATGGTATTCTTTAACGGGGTCAATATTCTTTTCCGTACTCATTACTATGGGCCAATACCATGGTAGGAACATTTGGTATTCTTTAACCCTAATTTTCCATCCCATACACACTTTTACTTTTGTGAAACTACATGCATACGTATACACTTCTTTGATTATGTGTGCTGCATGTATGCAATACTTGGACTAGAGTAAACAACGTATACAACTTGAAACATCCTCTTCCCTCAATTTCTTGATTTTGATCTCCAATCCTTTATCTCATGAGCCTGTTCTTTTGTGTCATTTATCTATTACCTCTAAATAGACCTATTTCAATGTGAGTTTCCCTTTATCGTTTATAAACTGATTCCTATGAACTGCCCTGCAATTTGTCACATCTATAGATACAACTTCCATGCATTTTGTCACATCCTATTTATGCCTTTATCAAGTAGTTCATTTATCAAATAGATTGTCATCAAGGACAAATCATCAGGTAGGTTTCTTATCAAGGACAACACTAACAATCTCCATGTATCAAACCTTTGACCATTATTCTATTCCATCATTCTATCACCTCTGATGTCTCTGTGTTCCATCATTTTTTCACCTCTGATATCTCTATTCCATCTTTCTATCACCTTTGATTTGACCTATAGATTCATCTAGTTACCATATACTTGTTCTGCTTCAAGTGAGTTTCCATCAAGGAAAAAACATGCATCATAATGGTAACACTTCAAATTCAGACTTCTTAGTTTCTGGTGGAAGTAATATCTATTTGTATATGTTAGAAATATTCATCAATTTATGAAAGTATTTTAAGTATTCTATGAATGCAAGTGCTGGACTAAAGATGTGGCCTGTGCTTTGACATTATTGTTGTACACAAAATGCAAAAAATGTAAAATCAGGGTATTTTAGATTAACCATGAGGTGGTAATTCCTTGTTATGAATAAAGGAAGAAATTGTTGCAGTTGTTTGCTGAAAAACATAAACAACTTGGTTAGGATCTCAAACTAAAAATTTCATGAGAATGTGCATGAATCCTTGACATAGAACATGCATTCATAAATATTTTAGAAATTAATGATTAACGTGCATCTCACTAAGTCATTATCCTATTATAAAAAAATGTTTGGAAAATAAGAAAGCTCCATAGAGCTACATGGACTAAGGGTTATCCAAAGCTCCCCACTTCTGGGCCATTTCTTTGTCCTTTCAAGTGATTCTTCCAACATATTCTTGAATTAAAATATGAAGTTGTAATCCCACTAAATCGAATTTGCAATTTCGTTGATCCTTAACCACAATTTAAGGGGTTTCAGGGGCTGTGAATTGCCCCAAATCATCAAAATCACAAATCGAACAATGTATGTCACAAAATTTACAGATCTATGATCAACCAGATTCTGGTGAAAGAAAGCAAGGGGTTCTATTTAAAAAGTAGACGATGTTCCACAGGGGATGATAGAGATTTGAAATTTTGTATAAGAAATCCCAAAATAGAGCAGGTCCATCTTGAACACCCAGTTTAAAGGGCACATAATTCTTCCAATTTAACAATGGAATGATTTCAATTAAAATGAGTAGAACATGACCCAAATCACATAAAAGTTTGAAAGTTGAAAAAAGAAGCCAATATATGATTTAGACACTACTATACCTTTGGAGATAGAAAGCAGTGCATGAAAACAAGATTATTTTGGGGTTGGTGATTGAAAGCTCTTACAATTCAACGAGTTGGAGGCCAACTTGATATCAAATGGATTTGGTCTGCCCGGTAGCAATCGCTTGTTTGTTGGCATAGAATCTGCCACAGTAAGAAGCCACCATGTCCATTATCACAATGTCCTTAGGGCTCTCATGTACTTCCCTAACCATTTTTTCCATTTATTTTGGGTGATTTTGTAATCAATTTTCCTCTGGAATGTATTTCTTCTTTGTAATTTTCACAAATTCCAGTGAAGTTTGTGAGCATACTCTTATTCACCTTATGTCAATGGCTCTTTTAATCTAACATATGTCTACATCATGTATTTTTTTCCTCCATATTGTGCACTCTTTTGGTTCCTCCCTTGGCTTGGTGCTTGACGTGTTGAGCCAATCTTGGCTTATGCTTGCAATATAATGGTTGACTTCGATATGTAATGTAGTTAAGATTTCAATAAGGCTTAAACAACCTTCATTTTATTTTCCTCCACTGCAACTCTTCTCTGTAGATGAAGTACAATTTCATTTTAAAGAATGTTAATGAGTCTAACATGTATTTTTTTAACTCTATCAAGATTAATAAATAAACAAGATTTCATTCCTATCAAAAGATCAAGGTAGAGTGAAAAACATTTGGTGAAAAATAAGGGTACAATAACATGTATGTGTAGCACTTACTCAAATTATCAAATATATACCCAAACCATCAAGATGATATATTTCTTTGGGGAGTAAATTTATGAAACATGATGGAACAATTCAACTTAGAACTTCTAGCTAAAGAGTTAGAATAGAGTGATGAAGTGGTCACAATAAAAATAATACAAATTGGAAATATCATATACACATGGATCATACATACTAAGGTAAATGTGGTAGAAAAAGCAACATCTTCCTACACCTAGTGTCCTAGATAGGCAATGCGGGGTGTCATCAAACCTTCTCCATAATTTTTTTCCAATAAGAAGAAAAAGCCATTTATATTTTAATATTAATGCAAATGTGTAATTTACACCATCTAACTATACTAGATATGTTTCACATGTATGACATGATATTTTAATATGTGCAATATCTCATGTTCGAGCAATATCAAAATCCTCATAGGATTCAAACAATTTCATAAGAGTTTAATACTACTATGTTCATAAGGTACATTCGAACTAGATAAAAAACATGAGATTCAAGTTAAAAACTAATATCTTAAGTTCAATGGATATGACCCTAATAATAAAAAGTGTAGATATGGATGAAATGTTAAGTTTCAACTAAAGGAAATGTGCCATCTATTGATTGACAAACACTTCTTGCAAGCATTCTTCATAATGTATTTGACTTAGTTATAAGCCTGCTCCATTTTGGATAATCCATCAAACTTGAATTTAATTCCTTCCCAATGAGATGAAAGGGTATAACACTGAATATTGTAATAAGATCCATAAATTTAATCATCCATTGATCCAAAAAGGAAGTGTTTAAGAAAGTATAACCTCTCAACCAATTTATAATTGTCTTTGAATCCCCTATCACTTGTAATTTAGATTTCTGAAGTGAAAAAATTAAGATGACTAACATAAATGACTCATTTAGATCATTGTAGTACTTGTCAGGTAGTCATAGATGTGTTCATAGAGTAAATTAGTCATTCATGTTAGTCATTTTTAGTTTCATTTCTTACTAGCTAGTCATATATTTTAACCCAGGACTAAATTAGTCATTTATGATGGTCATTTGTAGTTGGGTTACTTAAGATTTCTCATTTTTAGTAGTATTTATCTTAGAAAAGTTGCGGTGACTAAATTGTTTAGTCACCGAGTCACTAATTTCTGATTTTGTGCTATTGAAATAAAATAATTTCAATATAAATCATAAATAAAATTAAACTAGTGGATTCATATAAATTAAAGGAAATGTGGAATTCCTATTTAATATGGAGCTATATGTAACATATAAATATGAAGGCTAGAAAACAAAGGATCCCTATTATGCCTCCACTACTTGTTGATGTTCTTTTGGGCTTTTTCGATGGGGCTAGTTTGGGACAACCAACAATATGAGGATTTGGAGTTGTGCTTCATGCAAGTCATCATCATTTCTATCACATTCGGTTTGTTCCAGGTAGAGGAATAAATTCAAGGAAAGAATTCGTAGCTTTATGGGACCCTTTTCAACTTACAAATTTCTATAACATTAAGAAATTACAGGTACTTGGAGACCCGAAACTAGATATATATTGGATAAATGGGAAAATGCAGGTGACAACCCCACACCTTGAAGCTATCATTAATGAAATTAAGAATTAATTTGCAAAATCGAAATGGTTTGAAGAAAAAACAATTTTAAGCATATGAATAGCCTAGCAGATCAATTATCAAAAGAGGAATTGAAATTTTAGATTTGTACACTCCATATTACAGATTTTCTAGATAATCATGCCTTGGAGGATGTAGTAATCTAATTCGACAATATTAGTTCATTTAGTTTATCTAACTATTTATTAATGGACATAATGTTTACATATGATTATTATTAGATAAGACATGGATAGACCTTCAAAAGGACCTCTTGATGTATATATCTTTTTGGAAGTATATGTTTTCTTTGGTAAAAAAATTAAAATAATATAGATCATAAATAAAATTAAACGAGCATAGTCATATAAATTAAATGACTAATAAATTCTAATACACATCAATCCCTAATAATCATAATTTTTTTTATCTCATTATAGATCTCACATTGATAAAATAAAAATAAAAAACCATAAAAATTAACTAAATTATATCATTAGAATTCATATATAATTTAAGAATATATACATTTAAAAAGATATGTGACAAAATTTGTAGTCATGCAAATTCATGCTCACATTATCTAAATAATATTTTTTACAATATCATATGCCAATACCATACTTTATTCATGCCACATGCCCAAAAAATCATAACCGATTTCATATGGCACTTGTTCATGTGATTGTTTCTTTCAATTAATTAACTTAATTAAATGGGTGAAAAAAATATAACTACCTTGGAGATAAATCTCAACCTTTTATTTGTAAATACTACCAAGAATATTCAATAGATGTTGCCATCTACCTAGTAATTATTGATAATTAAATTTAAATTCTTGGAGATCTATTTCAAAATAGACATGTCTATTGACATATTAATAATAGCTAGTGTAACAGTGGATCTGGCATGTCCCTTGAGGGATCACATATTTTGAGTTGCAAAACATAATTATAGTGCAAACTTGGACAAATGTGTGTGTGTGTCTCTCTCTCTCTCTCTCTCTCTCTCTCT
>APFE031348346.1:0-10150 GCA_000404065.3 Pinus taeda
GTAATAGAAGAATCAAAGAACTAGTGTATGGAGATGTGGATGCTTTTTATACTGGATTACAGTTGGATTGAGGAATGACAACTCTGAGGGCGAAAGATGATGACGACAAAAGTGACTATGGGTGGTGGAGCAAGTTCGCGAAGGACTTGTTGAATAGAGAAGGCAAATATAGGTATGGACGATGGTCAAGGGGCCAATGTCTTGCTATCAGGCAACATTGGCTGTAGATGACCCAGGTAAATCATTTTTTATTATATATATATTTTCTTTTTAAAATGATAATACTTTTATATATGATTTTTTAATTTATTCTTTTAAATATGTACCTTTTTCACATTTTAATTTAGTTTCACTATTTTTATAACTTTTTTTTAAATGGCCTAAGGCCTTATAGTGAAATGGAGAATCCCCAAACTATGTACTAAAACACTTCAATTACGACAACAACAACGTTGATGAAGATTTGATGGTCAAGAGCCGGATCAGATTGACTTTGTGATGCGATTGAACGACTAGAGGATCAAGCAACTATGATACCAATGTTACGAACAAGGTTAGTTTATGTAGTGGAATACTCTGAATATCTGGTATATAAGAATGTCCATCATGGAACAAATAATATATTATATAAGAATATTTGAAAACAGATGAGATGATGATTGTTACAAATGAGGACCCGCTTATATACCTAGGAAAGTTCCCTTTCATGAATGGCCATGTCCCTTAGAGACATGCCTCTTCATAACTAATTACTATTAAATTAATCATTATTACTATAAATTATTATTTGTATTATTTGTATTTATTTTATTCAAAGCAATAATCTTTGGTGTTTCACTAATAACACATTACTTTGGGGACAATCTCTCCTTGAATTTGCCTATAATTTTTCACATATTTGTTGGAATCACAATTTTGAGTTGTGAACTTAAAAATGTAGGATAGTTAGAAAATGTCTATATAATCTATCTTAATCCCATATTTATCAAGGCTCCAAAGGGATCAAATCTCTAGAGTTGCAAACTTTTATAGCATATTGTAATCTTAAAAACAATTGTATTTAAAAAAAAAAATTGATTTCTCTTAACACTTGATAAATCCATAATTAAGATGCATCTATACTAATTAATACATACAACAATTATATTTTTTATAAGTACTTAAAAAATAACACTAAAATACAATAGTTTCATTTTTCCATTATAACCACATCCTTTTCAAATTAGAGACATTGATAATAAATGACATTATTACAAATTATTATATTTTAATTACCATATAAAATTGAATATGGACACACAATCCTTATTTTTTAAAAACATTAAGTATTAATGAAAAATGTTGTATACATTACTGAGTACCTTCCTTACCCATAAATATATATTGCATTGTATAACTGTGTGTACATAATTACATCGATAGGCATTTTTCTCTACGAGTTTCAAGTGAGCAGACACTTTTCACCTCGACCAATAGCAGGACTTCATTTTTCTCCTCCCAATTAGAAACCAACGCATGGCATTTGATCGCTTGGCCTTTTCTCTATAATTTCTATAATTTTTCCATTCAAGTTCTAGTTTTGGGGTTTCGGCCTGTGGTTCTTCTTCGAGGATTTTGCTACAGCCAACTGTGACTCTGATGTCACCATTAGTGAGGGAAATCAGGGTGAACAATCCAATGGAAAATGAAAAGTTGATCCATGCCAATAAGATCTGCCAAATGTCAGGCAAAAAGGTAGTCGTAACCATAGATTACAATTCTTGTTGCCATACAAATTGTGTTCCGTGTTTTCGGTCAATTGAAGTAGATTGTTGGAGGAACATGTATGGAGAATACCTGCAACTGTAAACGAGGCCTCGGGTATTCATCGTTGTAATCCATAGTTAAACAAAAATATTAGTCAATCATGTTAATGTGTCATTAAATGCGTGAATTTGACTAGAGAAAATATAGTGATTTTATATTCACTCTATACGAAACAATATTAACCTCTGTACATCTATATTCTATGAATTGGCACAAGTCTCTGTCCATAACTTCTTAACTTAACAATGACAAGAAGCATAAGTAACCTATTTATGTTGTGTAAGTAACTAACTAGTTATGTGCCTATATGCTTGAGTTGAAAAATTATTTGTATTAGGGCCAACTCCATGAAAGCTTGCTCAAATTGATCATACTTTGATAAGATATCTATGGTATGTTTCAATTTTTCATTATTTCATTAAACTAAACTGAACTGGTCCTTTTCATTTTTCACGGCTTCACTAAACTAAATTGAATTGAATCAGAAGTGAATCAAAAGAATTAGTTTGAACTGAATCAGAATTGAATCAAAATAAATATTTATTGTACCTTGTAAGCAACCTTCTGATTCAAAAGAATTAGATTGAACTGAATCATAATTGAATCAAAATAAATATTTATCATACCTCGTAACCAACCTTGTGCAAAGATGAGCATAGGCAACCATCCATCCTTCCTTCTCTCTCACCCCACTAAAAATGCTCCAAAAACATGCCAAAATGGGTCAATTTCATTATATAATAGAGGGAGTACAATATGTAATGGAAGGAATGCACCTGGGATTTGCTCAAGGTAAACTACAAGCCCTAGGAGATGGAAAATCAACTTCCCAAATGTTGTAGAATGGATTTCTTCCAGGACGTCTACATAGGGTCTTATGGAACTACACTGTTGACTTGAAGAACTGGATATTTGATCCACTTCTGCAAAATTAGCCTTGGCCTCCTCTCATCAAACCTAAAAAATCCCAGAAAAGGTTTGGGCTAATACGGACCTCTCGGAATTACCCTGTTTTGGAAATACGCCCTCCTAACCAAAGACTTCATCCCAATAGCACAATGTGCTAAAAAAAATTCCTTATGCCTCCCCAAGTTGCTATAGAAATGCTTCGGAAAATTCCTTCTGAAGCAGGAGAGAGACTCCACCACGAGTTTCTGGCACGAACTGGATGAGCCCAAACACCATGAAATCTCTCTGAAATGACTCCTTGTGCAGACCCAAACTTGACAAATTCGTCTCCCTCAAAGGTAGTCACCTCTAGCCCGAAAACTCTCCACAAATGCTAGTCTATCCCTGAAGCATCTTCTCCAAATTTCACCCAGAAAAACACCCCTTGGAACTTTCTAAAATGTGTGGCATGAATTAGCTTTTTCAACCTCCTTGGAGTATGAAATAGCTGAGGAAATTGGCTGAAGAACACTCTAATAATCCACAAATCCCTCTCTCTATGGTAGTAGAATTTACCTCCCTAAGGTGGCACTCGAAGTCCACAAAAAGAAGGGTGAGTTTTCCCCTTGGAAAACTCTGTGCTAAGCAGCGCTTGTGACCCACTTGAACAACTTGACCAACAATGGAAGAGTGAGTTAACAAAAAAAATCCCAATTGTATCTGTAATTTCCCCTTTCCTCCTCATGTGATTCCCTCCATCTAGCATTTTTGACTTCCTTTCCTTAGCAATTCGAGTTTCTTTCCGAGGGGTGCGTATTTCATAAGGGGGTGACCCCACATTCCACTAGCTAAATGATTTCAACTTCTCTTCCTAAATATTATTTCCAAAAACACATGGATCCCCTATAATAACAAAAAAATGCAAAAATTGTGAATCTTTCATTATCAAAAATTATTTGGAGACATTACAGTATAAGACTTCTGATGAAGCAAACCCCACAACAACAAGATAGTATACAGAAGATAATAGTTAAGGAAAGAGGAAAAGGGCAAATACAACAATTAGAGTTCAACAACAAATGATTAATAAAGAACGAACAACTAGAAAATAAAAGTTGATATCAAAAAGTTGACCTCATTTGATGGAACAATGTTCCATCAATGAGAACATACATATATATTAACTGCCTATGTTTGAGGCATTCATTTTAGGGAAATACTTGCATTGCCATTTTCCAATGAATTGACTGCAACTCGCTGAAACACTTTTTAACCACAAACAAAACCAAGCTGACCCACGGGATTCCTTATTTTATCATCATACAATGTTTCCTTATGCAACTTCCTCAACTGGACCCATGCCTTTCCCTCCACCCACCAATAAAACTGCAGGTAAATTCTCATCCATACCCAATTCCTTTCTAAGTTCAACCTGAGGTGTGATAAACCAACAACAAAATAATGAAACTCATTACTATGTTTTCCTTCATTATAGGAAATGCATGAAAAATTTATATCTTCTCACATCGATTCTGATTTGTTTTATTGCAATCTTCATAGACATTTGAAGTTGCAGTTGCAGAATGTACCTAGTTTTCATTTTCTCTACTTTCTTTCCATCATTCATTCATAACTTCATCAAGGCGTTGCTCATTTAATTTAATTTAATTACTTTAATTCATTTAATAAGGAAACTTAGTGAATATTTTACACACTTGATTATTTTGAATTAGATTCCAAAGAGAGTATCTGTCTTCAACTTTCAAGGTTGTTCGTAGGTATATCTATGGAAGAGTAAAAATGGTGAGAGGAAATATGATGACATAAAGTTCTAAGAGATCAAGGATCGCTAGTTATAAAATTAATTTTTTGTAATAAAAAGAGATTAATTTTTTGTAATCAAAGAGATTATAATGTTGCTATAAAGTAGAAAATAAAAGAAACTTTTGAACGATGTTTTAAAAATTAAAAGGTAGAGCATATGTTAGAATATGGACATGATATCTATTGTCACTGCATTATGAGTTTTTAGTTGATCAAAGTTGTCGAAGAGTGGTGACGATTGAAGCCATCTTCCAAGCTACAGGAGCACTCAAAGCCAAATCGAAACATCTCCATTACATAGTGCTTGGAACGAGATTTCCAACAGTAGGTGGAAGTCCAAAAACGGATTCCTGGATTAGAAGTTAGAGAAAATTGAAGATACCCTTTCAAAGCCAGAAAACAAAGAAAAATAGCTAAGGGTTAGGCTCATTGCAAATCGCAATCGGGAATTTTCTGGAACAACAGCAGTGGAAGACAATGAAACCTGTGATTGGTTCACCAATATCACAAATCGCAATTCGACGTTCGGGGGCCTATGGCACATAACATAGTGACAGTTCATGGTGTAGACCGTCAATATCACATATCAACGATCGTAAGTGCAGAGGGGTGCACACAAACACTTGGTCATGAAAATCACTGAAAATTGGGCTTTAGTGTTAAAAGCATTGGGAGGGGCGGATTTTATTTAACAAAGGAATTCAAGGAAAAACCAAGGGTGGATGGGCCCTTTTCTCTCTCCTCTAGGGGGCCACTTGGCAAAATCCTATTGGTCCTAAGAATCCACGGGGCAGTTGACGTCAGCATGACATGGCAGTATGGAGTACACGTGGCATGCTGATTTGGTATTTTCAGTGTCCTATGGGGGCATATCAGTGTGACATGTGTCACCACTTAGGGAGTGCCATGTGGAACTGACAACATCATCAATCCCGCAATCGATGATCACACAAAGCCAAGGTTCCTCCTACGTTGAAGTCCTTTCCAACTTGCGATTGCGATATGTAGGAACTCCTCGGACGCGACATTTTATATAATGGAGTTAAAGCATTGTTGGATCTGTCCCTTTCAAAGGTCGCATGCTCATTCAACTCCCCCCATCTATGGACAACCTAGATTGACTCTGTCTAGATCAATGGCTCCTAGGCCTTTTCACACCCCTCTCCATGTTTCCCTTCATCAGCAAGGGGGAGGGTCCGAAAAGCGGTATCCTCGCTATGCCCCTCCACTACGTGTCCCTCTCATATCATTTCACATGCTCCACCAACCCCCACCTCTACTTACCACTTATCTCTCATGCCCCACTATGAAAAGCACTCATCTTAATTACCCTCTCCCGCAGTGCGATTGCGATATCCTTAGTGGGTTTGATCTCGCAGATCGGCGATAACAAGTATCAAAGGGAAACACCAAAGGTAACCAGGGTCGATGTTGACTAAAGTGAACAAGGACTTTGTAGCTCGCGAAGAATTGATGATCCAGCATGGTGCCTCCATACAGAGGGAAAACGAAGTACCGCTAATGGGTCTCTGCTTCAGTACTGCGGCATGAAACTGATAATGCCTACTCCCAGCTTAGAAGGATGAATGGTTCAAGTACTATAGGCAGAAATGATGAGAGCCGGCTAAGAAACACAAGAGGCCATACCATGAGGAAACTACGACCTGAAGTAGAAGCAATCACAGGGATGGGCATGAAGATATTTTGTTAACATTGTTCATTTGATTGACTGACTGATTTGTTATCCTGTAAATGTGTCACCCTTTAAAGAGGCAAATAATATTTTGTAATTCTTTTGGGCCACAGAGCCATACCTGACCGAGACCGCTAGTTAACCTGATAGCTAAGACTCGACCGGATGATTTTGATGTAATTAATGTTCAATGCTTCCCCTCTCCAGATAAATAGGGGGAAGCAACACTTCACCAAGGTTCAAAAATCCTAAAGAAAACACTATATGTTATTTTCAGATTGTATGTCTTTATAATACAGATATTTCAGATTATCAAGGAAATGGCGATGATTACCCCTTTGAGTGTTACAATATATTATCCTTCTATTTAAAACCAATTATGTTCATGTTTCTTCTCTGAATTCATGCAACCATAACTACTAGAAATATTTCATATTTCCTCAGAGATTCATTTGTATGATCTATTAATGCATGTGTCTGTATGGATTATTGAGATTATATCTTTAAAATCGCGTTGCATGAATCCTAGCATTCACTCTCTCTTATTTCCATTATATCTACCTTTAACTCAGATAAGTGTAGAAATTCTTGATGCATCAAGCTTTACATGATAAGTTTAGGATTCTTGATGTTTTAAGCTCTATACGATGAGTTACTCCTTCCCCCTATCCTCTTTCATAACTCTACAAAAGCTTATTAAACTGTAAGTCCTTGAACTACTTGGCCTCCACTATTTTATACATATATTTCTACGATTTGTATATGTGAAGAAATTGCATAGTTCCATGGCTTACTCCTTTAGATGATTGAACCAACCCATTCCACTTAAATATATACATTTATGAAGTATATGTGATGTCTCGAATCTCTTGAGAATCATACAAGACACTTAGAACCTAGATGTGCCCAGGCACTAGTATTCTAATCACTATGACGTTGTATCTGGGAGTGACAACAATATCTAACGAAAAGTTAGTTTTTGGCATTAAGAAGAATCTTCTATGTTAACGAAGGTGGTGTTTACTTTGGATGGTTTCCACGAAATCTAAACATTGATATGCATATTTCTATGTACCTGACTCTCCCCTCATATCATATTTGAAAATACATCTGCAAAATGAAAATGGAAAGATTATATATATATATATATATATATATATATATGAATATGAGTTTTTTCCCATGGATTTAATAATATACTATTGTTATCTATCAATATCTACGCATTTGTGATTACTTAGTTGCACGGTATTTAAAGTAGCAACAGACCAACGTACCAGTTCTCGGGTACTCTAGAGGAGTAAAAGTCAAATTTGTGTTGTAACTTTTCCCATCTCTATTGTTCTTCATCAGACCAAAGAATGAAAGCCTGGGATTGCCATCTGCCAAGCTACAAGTGTCAATAAGAAACTAAGGCCACTGGAATCAATAAGAAAGAAAGTTGAGACATTAATGTTTTCATAAAGTTATTGAGAAATGATTGCATGGTCAAACACAACTCTATAAGTATTAAGGTCATGATAGAGAGTCATTCCTTTGCTTCTACAACATTCTAATGAGTGTGCTACGTGTGTGCAACCCTTAAGCACATTGCCCACTGCATAGGCTGCACCTCCCCTCCATTGAAGATATCAAAATGATTAGAAGGTGTGAACTTCATTGAAGTTTATCATGCATAGAAAAGAAGAAATAAAAGTGTAGAAACAAGAAAATTTGCAAAAACTAGATTTCATTTAGCAACTTTTCTTTACACTTCTACAACACCATTCAAAACTTTAAAATGATTATATAAGATTAGAAATTAAAAACAAATATGAATAAAACTAGATCCTCTGGTATATTTCAATAATTAAACAAAGCTAAATCCTATGATATATTTCAATAATTAAACAAGCTAGTATGGTTGTAATATAAAGAAAATTGACAAATTGAAATATAATCCATTTTTAATGAAGAAACTTTGCTCCCAACGGTTAGAGGATTAGTAAAATAATAATCTAATTGAAACTTGAAAAAGTGATCCCTACACCAAATGATAATGAAACAGAACAAACATTGAACATGGTTGCAACAACAAAATCCATCAATCTAGAAAACATCATTTGCCATAAAAAACTCTCGGTGCCATGAGAAGTTAGATCCAAAGACTTGTAAAGCTACCAAGAACACATATTTAACTATGGCTCATAAGGCAAAACATGACCATTTATTCAAGTGGCCAGCTGTGAGTTTCAAGTCTCAGCTTCATCTTTGTACTACTATAATTTATGTCCATTGAGAGGTGATCAACAGTCCAAAACTAGGCCATTTTTTGTTACTTTCAATCTTCGAAAATAAATATCAATGAACGGGCAGTTGCTAATAATAATTCCCTTGTGATATTGTCTTGAATTTACAAGGCTAGATATTTTGTTATGGACGTTTTCTGGATTGTCCATATGTATGCTTACTGAGGAGAAAATTCTTGATCAATCTTGGCATCACTGTCATGATAGTATCCAATAGAGTTTGGATTATGAATTTAGTAATAAGTGATAGCTCAAGGGCTGAAGTGAGAAGTGGTTCAGTCAAGAGGGGCTTATGGCAAAGAACATTAACTCATTCCCTATGTAATCATGTAAGTTTTCAAATGAAATGCCTACAAGCAAGGACTCTTTGTATTTCATATTCATTGTCAGATACCTTGTATCTCTTCTTGTTATCTATAATAAGTCTCTTCATTATGTACACTTCCAGTGCAAGGTTACACACTAGTGATTATTGGCTGTCATTTTATTCTTTTTTATATATGGGGACTTTTAGTTACTAATTGGTATACCCTAACTTTGTGAATGTATTGTTGATTGTAAATTATATAATTCACAATCAACTAAATATATATGACAACAACAAGATTTATATATTTATTAAATGATTTACAACCCAGAGAATTCATTACATACTCTTCCAACCGCCAAATGTCTCTATTTGGAAAGTTTTTTGGTTTCTCATTGACAAGAGAAACCTAAATTCCCCATTCATATTCTATATAAGAAATCCTTGCATAAATGTTTTAATTGCCAATCATGAATCTAAGACACCTCTATCAACACCTTGAGATTGCCAATATCCTACAAGCATCGAATTTATTTCTCTTCCCCTCTATAGCATATAATGTGTAACAAACAAATGTTCTTAAACGGAAGAGATGCTTTGCTAGAGTGCCATTTGGCATATATTCAGCCGCAAGCAAATGCTCATTACCGTCACAACAACATCCTATTAAAGTTACCACTCTCTTAGTCTCTCATGGCGAAGTTGATCCACAGCTCTTGCTTCCTCGTGCACCTGGAAAATTTTCCTAAATAATGTCATAATAAACATGGGAAGAAAAATTAAGTTTCATTAACCAAATTTTAACTCGATAAAATAAATGAGTAGAATAAATGCAAAACAACTTCAGAAAAAAAGGAAAAAAACTCATTAATGCAAACCTATGTTGCACGACAAAACACCTTTAGAAAAGAAAGGAAAGAAACTCGTTAATGCAAACCTATGTTGCACTCGACCGTGCCCCCTAAAAAACTCATGTACCTTGAGTTGTGGACATTTAGGAAACGTCTTCAAATTGTTGGGGAGTCCATTGGTGATTTTATTGGGAAGTTTTGGGTATATTTTAGGGACGTTCTAAACAGAATTTTGGGACATACAAGAAGGATTTCTGGAATTTTTTGGGCAAATTTCGGGGATAATGTGGACATATATCTTCAGTTTTGACAATCATGGACATTGATGACTGGATAATATAATCACTTTTCCCATCCATTACTTTGTGTTATGCCGAATCTAAATCTGTTGTATAAGTTGTAGCTCAAAACATGTGTTTTGTATGATGATGAGTTTTAATTGGATTTCTAGTCATATAAATATTGTATTTTCAACGACAAAATTACAATAAAC
>APFE031348350.1:0-11844 GCA_000404065.3 Pinus taeda
CATTCAAGAATTTTCATAAATGGATTGAAAATGATGCACAATCTCATATTGGATCTATTCGCACTGATAATGGAAAATAATATACATCAAATGAATTTGAAACTATCTTCGACAACATGGGATCAAACATCAAACAACTGTGCCTTATAATCCCCAACAGAATGGTGTAGCTGAAAGAATGAATAGAACAATCTTGAATATGGTACGATCCATGCTCTTCTTCAAAATGTAAAGATAATGTTTTGGGCTGATGTTGTTCTATGTGCTACATATATAAAGAACAGATGTCCATCTAATGCTATAAGAAACAAGATCCATATGAACTATGGTATGGACATGTTCCTTCGGTAAAACATCTCAGGATCTTTAGTTCCACCTGTTATGCCTTGATACCAAAGGTACATAGAAACAAACTTGGTGCTAGAAGTCGTAAGTGTATCTTCCTGGGTATTCAAACACCTCCAAAGCATACCGCCTCTATGATGAAGAAAATAAAAAGTTTGTTATATCTAGAGATGTAATTTTTCTTGAATCATCCAAAACTGAAAATGTTGTTGAGCGGCAACTTCATCGCTTGGATAGATTCGCAAAAGCAAAATCATTTCAAGAATTTGAAAATCAGATTCCACATCTTGAAGGGGGGATTCCTATACTAGATCAACATGTGGAATCTTCTTCTGAAGAACACTCTCCCCCGAATGAAACTCCAACAACGGATGATGCTTTAAATGATGTAATTGATAGAATTGGGAGACTCAATCTTGATTCACTCCCAACTCAATCAACAGAGCAGCCTGGACCATCTCAGAAAGGTCCCCCAAAGTGGCTAACAAAGACACTTAAAAGTGTTCATCCTGATGAAGTTGGAAAGACAGGAACCAGAAATTCAAACCAGCAAAATGGAGGTGATGTAGATGACTCTAATTCACATGTTGATATGGATGTTTCTTATGATTTTGAATTGAACTTGTCTACAGATTTTGAACCAACTTCCTTCAAAGAAGCTGCTTCTCATGATGAATGGAAAGAAGCAATGCAAAAGGAGTATGATGCCCTCATAAAGAACGACACTTGGAAGATGGTTGATCCTCCATTAGGAACCAAACCAATTGGCTGCAAGTGGGTCTACAAGAACAAGTACAAAGCTGATGACTCACTTGACAAGCACAAAGCTAGGCTTGTGGCAAAAGGTTTTGCACAGAAGGAAGGGGTCGATTATGAGGAAACTTTTGCCCCCAAAACAAAATGGGCCACCATCCGGACACTCTTTGCACTAGCAGCTCAGAACGGTTGGAAAGTCCATCAAATGGATGTAAAAACTGCCTTCTTGAATGGAGATCTAAAAGAGAATGTTTTTATGTCCCAGCCCGAAGGATTTGCTGTGAAAGGACATGAACATAAAGAATGCAAACTGGTGAAGTCCTTGTATGGCCTCAAACAAGCACCGCGAGCCTGGTATGAAAAACTAACTGAGCATCTTCTGAAACTCAATTTCAAACATTATGATCTTGATGATGCAACTTTATTTGTCAAGAAAGTTTGCAAAACAGTTGTATATCTTGTGGTATATGTAGATGATCTTTTGATAACAGGGAACAATGAAAGCTACATTGCAACCATAAAGAAGGAATTAGGGAAAAGTTTTGAAATGACTGATTTGGGCTATGTTCATTACTATCTTGGCATTGAAGTAACCCAACATTCGAAGTCCATATTTCTTTCTCAAAGAAATACATTGGAGATCTGTTGAACAGGTTTGGCATGACAGAATGCAATCCTCTTACTACTCCAATGGAACAAAACTTAAAGCTCACATCTATTGAAGGAAAAGAATTTGAGGATGCAACAAAGTATTGACAGCTTGTAGGAAGTCTCAACTACCTAACTACTACCAGACCAGACATTTCGTTTGCTGTTGGAATCCTCTCCAGGTTTATGCAAAAGCCTTGTGAGGGACATTGGTCTGCTGAAAAAAGAGTTCTAAGGTACTTGAAGGGAACTCAAGACTTTGGAATCAAATATACACAGGTGGACGACTTCAGCTTAATTGGATACTCTGATTCAGACTTCGATGGAGATAAAGAAACTGGGGTATCTACTTCAGGATATGCTACGAGTCTTGGATCAGGCGCTGTCTCGTGGAGATCACGCAAACAATTAGTTCCAGCAGATTCCACAACAGAAGCAGAATACGTGGCAGTAGCTGAAGCAACAAAAGAAATTGTGTGGTTGAGGAAAATTCTTGAAGATTTGCAGGGAAAACAAGTACAATCAACTCCACTCATGATTGACAATACCTCGGCAATAAAGTTGGCCAAGAACCCAAAGTTCCATGATTGAACGAAGCACATCAATACTAAATATCATCTGATTCGACATCATGTTGAGGCCAAAAACAATCCATCTCCGTCATTGTTCCACTAATGAGCAAATTGCAGACATCTTCACCAAAGCGCTTGGAAGAGAAAAGCTTGAACGATTTAGAATGATGCTTGGACTCACCAACATCCCTTTAGATTAAGGGGGGGGAATGTTGACACCTAATCCTGATCATTGGGTGAATATAATGTAAATAGATAAATAAGTAATATGAACAGTCATCGGGAGATGAACTGAACAGTCTCTCCCTCATGTATTTAATGAAGACCTACCTGAAGGAATAAACACGAATCATTTTTGCCTTGAGGAGTTACTGCCTAGCCTGACACTTTCAAGTAAGAAACTTCTTCTCAGGCTCCCTCTTAACTAGGGACCTATAGCAACTCTTCATGTGGAGATCCTAAAACAATTAGCTGCATGAACATTTCCTTTCTTCGATGTCATGAATTATTTCTATGATAAGGAGTCTTCATCCTTTGGGAACTTCTATATATAGGGCATAGATCATTTATCACTTTTGTTCAAGATTCAATCATGTCCTCAACTCATCAGAAGGTGAACTATCAGATTTTCCATCTGGCTTTTCTTGATGTCATTTTGCTTTCATGCCATATTTCCAGAAGGACATTACGTCCTTCTATGTGGTCTGTTTGGAAGTCATTCACAGATCTTCCGTTTGACAATCCTACATAAGCCCATCTAGATGATAGTTAAAAAATAATCAATGAACACTTTGAATCAGTGTTGCTTTTGTGATGATCCACCATGACATATTCCTGTAAGTATTGACATCCTGCATGCAGATTGACACATCTCCCACATATATTTAGTGTCAAGGGTCCCTATCTTTTTTTGACTTCCATTAGAGTCTTTACATCCTTCCGGGAGATAGTCTAATCACATCTTCTTTGGACTTTGGATGTTGAATGTCTTCTACCATCATTATATACTAGCAATTGTCCCAAAAGGTACAAAGAGAGGCCGATAGGATTATTAAAAGGAAAGAAACCTCTATAGATAGGCAAGCATATATAAAGCTAACTAGTGACGAAGGCACTAACCACGATGACCATCATGTACCAGCAGATTTGATATTAAAAAAACAAAACCAAAACCAAACTATTGATATTTCAATTCCACCCCATTAAAAAAACAATAAAAATCCAACACTAACACACCACCGTGCTACACAAAACCACAGCACGTGGTCTGAATGTTTTTGACATATAGACCATTTCTACTCTGAAATTTCAAACCCAAAACTTGAAACCTACAAAACCTCTGCACATCGTATGATTCAGACAACAGACCATTTGTACTCTGAAATTTCGAATTCGAAATTTGCAACCTACAATTTGCAGTGGAGCAGAGCCCTTTCACAAAAACACTTGCACATGGTCAGAATCATTCAGACAATTAAAAGCTCAAGAACAAGATTCAGACAAATGTAGTTCAAATCCCATTCAGTCAAACTTCGATTGTCATAAATTTAAGCACTCTCGAGTTTAAGTCGCGAGCAAAATTGATAGCCCGGCCAACGGCTTACATATACAAAAAGCACAATGATAGTATACCCACACCTCTGCACGCATATAGATGCGACTTCAAAATGACGTGCAAAAATCCAAATGCTATACATCATTATAATGACCATCACTGCCAAAATTTAATGACTATCACTACCAATATTTAAGAGGTGACCGATATGAATCCAAGAATTGCATTACCCAAATCGATATGTTATACACCATTATAATTATTCTATTATTGTTGCCAAATTTAAAGAGAGGTAAAAGACGTAAACACTAAGATCTGAAATTGCAGTTTGCCAAGCTCTTGTGACTGATCAGCAATGCCTTCAATTCGGCCTAAATTGACTGATCAATGATTCCTTCAATTTGGCCTCAGACGTTTCAGCCATTTTCTTCACTTCTCCGATGACCTCAGCCAGGATGTTCCTTGTTTCCTTTATAACTGTTTCATAGTGAACCCTGTCCTCCGATTTGTTATTTGGTACTGGCCTCGACGAAACTGGGGGCTTGTGATTCGAAACCTTGGCCTTCTCGGTACTGGTGACCTTTGGCTCCTTACCACTGTCACTACCTCCATCGCTCTCGACTTCTTCCTCGTCTTCTTCATGCTGCTCCCCCCATGCTTGTTTCCATAGTTTATACAGTTCCTTCTCATGCGAGCTCTTGTAAGTGAAAGCATCTTCTTTGATACCCCCCTGAGCCATCTTGTTCTTCAGGGATCGATACCTCTTTTTCATGCTCCTCACCTTTTCAGACACCTGGGTCTTACTTGCCTCATGGTCCAATGAATCTTTAATCTTTCCAAAAACCTGTGAAAACAACAAACCCTCCATTGCACAATTCAGGTAGCAATGCATGACGGTGATCTCCTCGTTCTCGGTCCACACGCGCGCCGTCTTCTTCAAGAAGGATTTCTCTTGCGAGTGCTTTGCAGAACGAGTCACCCTGGGGACGGGGGCCAGGGATTCTAGCTGCTCCTTCCGCAGTCTCTTTTTCGATGTCTTCGAATCCGGGACTTCTTCTTGAGCGACATGCTTTCCGTTGGACGCCGTCTTCTTCTTCGGCCGCCGTCTTCTTCTTCGGCGTGGGCTGCTCTTCTGCAAAGTCATAATCTCTGGCTCTTTTTGCGGCTACGCTCCTCTTGGCCTTCGAAGCAGAGGAGATATTAGGGTTCGAATTCGAAGCAGAGCGGTCATTAGGGTTCGGATCCGAGGGGTGCTCTGGTTTCGAACTGCGGACTTGTCCGAAGACTTGGATTCTTCTTGGGCGAAGGCGGAGCTAAGGGCTTCTCCGCTGCTGGGCGTGTGCTCACCTGCTCCTGCTCAGAGTCAGACGAGGAGGCAGAGGTGGTCTTCGAAGCAGAAGGGATATTAGGGTTCGTAGCAGAGCGGGTATTAGGGTTCGGATCCGAGGGGCTGCTCTGGTTTCCAACTGCGGACCTGTCCGAAGAATTTGGATTCTTGTTGGGCGAAGGCGGAGCTGCGAGCTTCTCCGCTGCTGGGCGGGTGCTCACCTCCTCCTGCTCGGAGTCAGACGAGGAGGCAGAGGTAGGTACCGAAAGAAGCAAAGCCGTGTCCAGTGCCTGAGGATCCTTAAAGGTAACGAAGGCCACTTGAGAATGCTCGGTATTCCTGCCAAAAAACAAGATAGATCCCCCGTTTCAATGAAAAACAAAAAAAGGGGGTAAAACTCCAAGACTAAAAATACCTCTGCAACTCAATGTGTGCGATTTCTCCTGAGAAGGAGAAGAAGTCCTGAATATCGCGCTGGCTTGCCCTGAGAGAAACATTTGCGATCTTCACCGTATTCGTCTGCAATGAACGTTTACAAAAATATGAATAAACCGTAGATCTGCAACTTTAAAACGAACTAAATTTGACTTACCGCCATTAGCAGATCTGGAGCCGTCCGAAACAAACGAAAGAATACGAGAAAAAATGGCGATTTAACAAAACAAACAATAAAAATGGCGATTTAATAGCCTTTCTTCTCTGCTCCTCTTCCAGTTCGTCGGCGTAGCCCTGTCATTAAATGAAACTTCCACCGGCGCAACAGAAACGTGATAGATATTATTCTATTTTGTTTTGATTTTTGTTAAGTCGGAAAAGTCTAAATTAGTACCAGATGGACAGCAGTAAGATGCCTCGACATTAACAAAACTGAGCGAATTACGGGATGTGTAACAATAAACTTCATAAATGCCAATCAACCGATATAATCGACTGCAACAATTACAACCGCACCCAATCCATTGCATTAAACGACAAGTGTCAACGTGAAAATGAAAGGGACGTCGAAGGTCCCTTTCAAAGGAAAGGCCTATCGGCCTAATTATCATGATCTCTTCCAATCTTTTCTCACACTTTATCCCTAGGGGCTTCCAATCAAAATTCCTCAATCGTAGTAAACCACCTCATACTTCATAGGAGGACATATTTGTGAAAATTATGCTGCAGTGATTGATTTATTTCTCCTACTTATTTACAATAATAAGTTATTTATTAATGCTTCAACAAATATCAAAATAAATTCAGCGGCAGACATCACAAATTATGAATTGAGAAAACCAAGAGAAACACCAGCACATGAACAATCACGTTGACACATTTATTTTTGGACAATAGTCCCTGGAAAAACCCAATGCGGTAAAACCAGTGCAACAAATTTGAGGGTTTCTATTATTGGCAGTAAATTTCTGAATATAATCTGGATGTCCTAGAGAAATGGTAATCCACTCAGAGAAGATAACTAATAGAAGAAATAGTGAGAATTTTCTCACATTGAATTTGGAGATTTTGCACTGACCCCAGCGCTTGGATGACCCACTACACAGTCTCTGCGTGAGCCTGCGCAATCACTGCGTGGAGAATCCCTATGACTGCGTCACCCTTGCTATTGCTACGTCTGTTGTTGAGAAATCGAGATTTCATCTGTCAATCACTCATAGTGATTCATGACACTGATCTCTGCTATCCCTCAACAATTCTGTGTCAACCTCCTCCAGTTGCTTCGCTGTCCCCCCTTAGCATTGTGCTGCCTCTCTGCCCCTTCACTGTCTTCTCTAAAATATATTCACTGGAGCAGGAAGTCACTTCCTTCCAGTACTACCTTTGATCCTCATTGCTTGATCACTTGTTTGAATTCCTTAGCCTACCCCGCCCTAGGAATATCGAACTGACTGATCAACCCTTTGTGTGATTTGGAATGAACCCCAAGCCTCCTTGTACTTTTCTCGTTGAGACTTCACTGACCGAGATTAAGTCTCTAATCAACGACTAAGATTAAAACTTGACTTGATCTGCTTTCTAGAACATTCTCACCCATATTTTGATTAATACCCATTAATACTTTAATTTTCCTAAGTTTAGACTTAGGAACCCCACTAAAAATATTAATTATTTTAATAAAATACAATCCGATTGGAATTTCACCAAACGGTTTCTGGGTTCTTTAGAATTGATGTGCCTTAGCCTCTCCACACATTTTCATGGTTAGAGCACATCCGATGCTACCAAAAACTAACACTCCCTCTCAGCGAGGAAAATGTTCTAGCGACAATGTCCAACTACATGCTGCTTTGTTTCTAAAGCATCTCCTTTCCGCACTGTTGTTGCCACCAACACTGTGCTGTTGCTACTACTGTACTGCTGTCCCTGCCACTGCCACTGCTACATCTGTACTATAGCCCCCTCTCAAATGCTGCATCACACTATTGAAAGGGATTTTCCAACATACCCATATGTTTTCGGAATTGAACAAACTTTGTTCTTCCTAGAGCCTTGGTGAGTACACCTGCTACCTGATTTCCTATGGGAGTATACTCCAACTGTACCGCCCCATGCTGAACACAGTCCCTGATAAAGTGACAACAATATCGATGTGTTTGGAGCGATCATGAAACACTGGATTTTCAGAAAGCTTGATAAAACTCTGATTATCACAGAAGATTTTTGTTGCTTCCATCCTCTTCTTGAATAGATTTACAAGCAGTTTCCTGAGCCATATAACTTCACATGTAGTTGTGCTAGTTGCCATATACTCAGCTTCAGCCGAGCTTAGTGCTACAAACTTTTGCTTCTTAATGCACCAGGAGGTCATCCTAGATCCAATACCTAAGCAATACCCAGTGGTACTTTTCCTCTCTACTGAATTCTTGCCCAATCTGCATCAGTGAATCCACTCAATTCGATATCATCGCCCGTAGTGTATCTTAATCCAAAATTGATTGTTTCCCTCTGGTAGCTAATCTATTCATGGAGGATTTTGAATCAAAGGCCTTAGCTTCTTCCCGTCTTCTGCCTAAGACGTCGAAGAGGTTTGTCGATGACACTTGTGTCATCTGGTCCCATGGTAAGGAAGAGTTGGAACTCTTTTTCCTCCATCTTAACAATCAATCTAGTTCCTTAAAGTTCACCGTGGAATTTGAAAGTAATGGTAGTCTACCCTTCCTTGACGTCCTCTCAAGAAATGATGATGGCTCTTTTTCTCATCAAGTATTTCGTAAGAAAACTCATATGGAACAATATATTCATGCTAATTCTCATCATTTTGTAGCGCAAAAACTTGGTGTTCTCAAAACCTTAGCAACTAAAGCTTTAAGAGTTTCTGATGGCAACCATCTCAATGAAGAGAAAGCACATCTCCTAAGTGTTTTCTTTAATAACGGGTATAGTAGACACCCATGTACTAAGGCTTTCCTTAGAGCTGAAAAAGGTCCTAGTGCTAAGAAAGGTACCAAGGATCGATTTTTTGGTGTTCATCTTCCTTTTTTCCAAGGGACCACTGACAAGATTACGAGGATCCTAAGGAAGCATAAGATGGCTTCAACCTTTAGGCCTTTAAATACCCTCCGAAGCTCCCTTAGATCTGTAAAAGACCCAGTGGACCCCAAGAATATGAAGGGTGTTTACGTTATCCCATGCTCTTGTGGGAGTCCCTACATTGGTGAGACTCGTCGCTCGATTAATCAAAGGATTCGTGAGCATGCTGTTGACATCAAGCATGGCAGAACCCGCTCCTCTACTTTGGTAGAGCATGCAGATAAATCTAAGCATCACATCTGCATTGAGGAGGCCCAAGTCGTTGCTAGGGTTAATCATTTCCATCATCGTAAATTGAGGGAGGCCCAAGAAATTGGAAAAAGACCCAATAATCTGAATAGAGATGGTGGTTGGAATATTAGTAGAAGTTGGGTCCTTGTCTTGTCCTCCTAGTTTTTTAGGTTTCTTTTTGGGATTTATTTTGTTTGTTTGTTTATCTATATAGGTATTGGTGTCCTTTTTATAATATTTGTTGTTAATTTATTCTTCATTAGAGTTTATTTTCTTGACCCATCGTGTTTTCTTAAGTATTTTATCATCTTATTCGTTCTTAACTCCTTTTAATATTTTTGTTATTTGTTTAATGGGCCTCAACGCCATATTTTATTGTTGACCCTGTTTTCATTTATTTGATTACTTTTCTTTGAATATATAATATATATTTTATTTATATTTATATATCTTGTGACTTGTAATATATTTGTTTTATTTTAATTTATTTTCCATTATTATTTTTAATTTAGTTTATTTTATTTTCCATTAAATTATTTTTATTTATTAAAATGACTTGTATCGATTAGGTCTTGACTCATTTATAATTTTGACTTCCTCCTTATTTGGAGTTTGGCTTTGATTTTTTATTTATTTTTATTTTTATTTTGATATAAATTCTTGTTAGTGGTTTTTTTAATAAATAATTTAAATTTTTTTCAAAAACTAGCTGTTTAATATAGCAAGTTTACTTTATTATATCTGTTTTAATAAAATTAATAAACTAATATCATAATTTAAATGTGTTTTTCAAAAAACTAACCGTTTTAATATAGGTTATTACTTAATAATATTGTTTTTAATATATTATAAATTAATATCATAATTTAAATATTAGTGTTCAAATATAACCGTTACTTGAAATTTTGGTCTCTACATTGCTCTCTATTTAAGCCTTTGTGATGGTCTGCCTCTTCATTTGGCCCTGATGATGAACCACACTTGTTGCTTTGAAACGTGTCGGCCAAAAATTTTTCTTATGTGATTTCTGTGGAAAGACTTTGCTTAATTCATTATGGATCACAGAAACCTGAATACAAAAATTACGTAGAGTTGTTATTTTGTGCTGGGATTGCTTGCAGAGGAGGGTGATTTCCCTTAGTTGATTTTCCTAGTATTTCTCTCACATAGAAACACTAGTTTGGCATCACTTTATTGTACTTAGAATTTCACTGCCGCATAATAATAAAACCCTCAGCGGCTGCACTGGTTTTCACACATTGGGTTTTTCCAGGAACAATTTCCAAAAATAATTGTCATTTTTATGTGTGTGCTGCATTTTTGAGTTCCTATTTTTTTGCTTCCGCAATATTTTTTATGGTGAAGAAATTGCAGTGAATTATTCTTTGTTTGGCATGGCAAATAAACTGCATAATAATTAACCAGTTAGAAGAATAATTTCCAGTTGCTGCATTTCAAGCAATTTTCACAATAAGTGTGGTAGAGAGAAGTAGGTCGAGTGCACCAAAGAGCGCAAAGTTTAACTGTCCTTAGGCTTATGACACTTTGTATTTCAGATCAAGAAGATGACAAGCTGAGAAGACACAAATGAGAGGTTGAGTTTTAGTCTTTATTGATGACTCCAGTGAGGCATCCTCCCAAGTGTCGGTTATGGCCCTGTTGTTCCTTGAGATGTTCCTGGCTAGGGAACTATATTGAGGCACTAATAAATTTAAAATAAATAGTATGAGATAAACTCTATAACTGACAGTAGGGCAATGAGATCTCGTTGATTCAGTCACTAGGTTACTTTCCAACTCAAGACAACTATCATCACATTGAATAATGATGGATGATGAACAAGAAATATAAACAAGAAGATCTCAAACATTAAACTAATGTTCTAATCCTTTATGTGAAGAAGACGTACTAGAATGAAATTTCAGCAAATCAAACATATATGCCACTATAATCATATGAATTTATTAACATATAATTCCATAGGAGAAAGGTAAGCTGAGCACAAACTTTATCTCACATAAATATTTGAGCTCATGAAATCACTGTAAACAATATTTCGAGGAAATAATGATAGTCATATTTCACTTTGTGAAATTAACTCATATAACTTGGAATAACTTTTAGAAGAACGAGACTTTGATATATCAGAAAAAGACTTACACAGGAAATAAATGGACTGAATGTTGTTATAAATAGAATATTATAAACTGATTACATTAAGCTATTGGACCACAGCTCAATACAAGATTTTTATAGAAATTCCTCGAAATTCTGCAATTGCTTATTTGAACAATCTGAAATCTATTTTTTTTTTATAAAGACAAAATTTCTCTCCTAATTGCAGCAGAATAGAACAGAATTAAATCATAGTCACACAATAGCAAAACACAATATTTTTTCTAGGGAAACCAACTGGGAAAACCCTCTGCTTGATTGAGAATTTTATTAATAGAGAAATTGAGCAATGGATCTTTTACAAAACAATTGTTTCAATCAGAAAACACACTTGTCTTCCTTGCTTGTTCTAAAGCTTGAAACCCTTGCAAGACTGCTGGTCTTTGCTGCCCTCTTTCCTTGCCTCTGCTCCAAATTCCTTGCTGAAACCCAGGAAATAAGCCCCAATTTCCTAGTGCATGAGCTGCTCCTATTTCTTAGTAATTAGCTTTTAAATCCTAGCGCATTCTCAAGGAAAAATTGCCTTCCATCACTCGCACAAGCCTCTCCTTGGCTCATTCTATCTCTCACAAGCTCCACGCACAAACTTGTGCTCAAGAATAATAATACAATGAGTGCCTTCATCCTCCTTATAAGCAAATCGAATGGCTAAATTTGGCAAGTCTTTATTTTAGGAAATTGAACTGGTGCTTGATGAGTTAAGTGAA
>APFE031348352.1:0-16425 GCA_000404065.3 Pinus taeda
ATTAGATAATGTTTAGGTGATTAAAAAAAAAAAAACCCTAGGAGCTTGTCTAAAAGGAAGATGAGTTGAATGAGAAGAGTCTTAAAGAGAGTTCTTAGGGTTAGCCTGCCATAACAAACACTAGATTGGCCTTAGGTTAATTTTTACAATGTTATGACCAAAAACAAAATGCTAGTAAAAATATTCACAACATAGAAAAAACCAGATGACATGATAAAGAAAATTGAGGAACAATGCCCATGTAGATGGGTTTGTCTTTATAGAGCACTAGAATGGTGCCCATGTAGATGGGGTTGTCTTTATAGAGCACCCAACAAATTTAGAAGTGAAGACACCACCATGTTTTTCTTTAGTGAGGCGCAGGAGGTAACTAGTAGGAAATTTTTCTTTATCAATATGTCAAGACATTGTTAAGCTCCAATCCTCTTGTGAGAGAACGCCATGGGAAATAAAGGTTAGAGTCTGCTAGTAAAGATCCAATGTTTGTAAAACTTGGTGTCTTAATTTTTGTTGGTTCCTGGGATGAAGCTTTTAAGCATGAATTCAATTTCTTCATCATAATGCTAATCATTTTCTTGCTTAACCTTTTAACTTAGAGTATGAAGTTGGTGCTCGATGGTCACAAGGAGGAGCAGCGAAAAGCCTTGCAACATTTAATGTTGCTAGCTTTTCCTTGATTTAACAAATCATCACTTTCCCATGGTGGCCAAAACATGGAGCCATGGCAATCCATAAGAGTAAAAATAAAAGGGAAAACATAGATTGAGGAGATTTTTTTGTGTAGACTTGAAATGGAAACAACATGTATGAAGACACTGAAGGAGATTGAAATAAAAAATTGGATAATGATGAAGGTATAGTTGCACATATCTCAATTCCATCAAATTAATAGTGCTACCTTCCATCATGATTCTTGTTGTAACTTAATTCATCATGCCATAAATTTGTTTTAATATAGCCTTCGACCTCATCTTACACATAACAAGCTAGTATGAAGGTGACATCTAAAACCTTATGTGGTGGGGAATGCTCATGGTGGGGAGTGCTCATGGGGACACAAGTTTACCAATATTGCTACCTTATTACCATTGCAAGTAAACAATCACACTTTCAAAACACTCAAATATATATATATATAAATAAATAAATAAATAAATATATAATATATTTATATATATATATTATATATATATATATATATATAATATATATATTATATATAGATATATATATATATAAAATCATGAAATAATCTTAATATTACTTAAAAAAACTAAAATTATGCGTTAATGAATTTTCTACTTTACATTGGATCATAATTGCTTTAAATTTCAAAAATTATTAGTCTTTCATAGGGACCATAGTTTCCCGTGAAAATTAAAAAGAGTTAAATCTATTTTTAATTCCATTTTTCAAACCTAACTAATGTATGTAAAAAAAATATTATTAATTTTTATTTTTTATTATTAAAAATAAAAATAAAAAACAATTTCTACAATTACTATAAAATTATATTTCAGTTATTTTTTATTTATTAAAATAAAAAAATTTAAAGGCATTTCTATAATTATTATAAAATTATATTTCAGTTTTTTTATTCATCCAGAGACATTAGTGATGGACTAAATTCCCTAGGTCGTGAGTCATTTTTTAATATTTTTATTTGTTAAACATGAGTGATGAGACTAAATTCCCTATGTAGTGAGCCACTTTTCAATTTTCTTTGTCATATTATTACTCTTGTTGTACTATAGTATTTACCTTAGTATTTACCTCACTGTCAAAGCGAGTTGACTTTTGTATTATTTAACAGTGTCTTGCAATTTTAATCGAAAATGTTTAGTACTTCTATTTTCTATAAATTCCAAATTAATTTTCTAATTTTATTTCTAATTTTCGATTGGATGAGAGAGCTATAATGAAACATAATTTTGGTAGAGGGCTTATTATTTTCAGTTTTTATTAATGACAATCTTTTCCCAATAATAAGAGAACTGAAGGAGTTATGGGTAAGAAGGATGTATCAAAACCACCGTGCATCCAATCGTGGTGACTGTATTTTATTTATAATATCAAATGACAGGATAATTACAAATTGATTAGAGGAGAATAAGAAACTATATATAAACATTCCTGGAATCAAGGGTCAGCTAATCTCAAGCCTTAGGTGTAGGCAAAATATTCTCAACCGTATCCTTAACACCCCCCCGCAAGTTGAGCGTCGGATTGGATTGAATGTGAAGCTTGGTCTGAAAAAACTCAAAAAAGGGTTGAGGAAGACTTTTGGTGAAGATGTCAGCAACTTGTAGATGAGATGGCATATATTGTGTGTGAAGTTTGTCAGCGACAACAAGTTTGCGAAGAAAATGATAGTCTAATTCAACATGCTTGGCTCGCTTGTGAGAAACCGGATTCGAGCTCAAAAAAATTGCACTTTTGTTGTCACATAAGAGAAGAGGCTTCCGGGGAATGGGAACCTGGAGGTCACGAAGGAGATGCGTAAGCCAAAGAAGTTCAACAACAGTGTTTACAAGACCATGATACTCAGATTCACAACTAGAACGAGAGATAGTAGGTTGCTTTCTCGCACTCCAAGAGACCAAATTGTCACCAAGATAAATAGAGTAACCAGAAGTAGAGCGACTAGTGTCTGGACAACCAGCCCAATCAGCATCAGAGTAAGCAACCAGAGCATCAGGAGTAGCAGAGGGGTGAAAGGAAAGACCAAAATGGAGTGTGCCCTTGACATAGCGAAGATTACGCTTAACAGCAATAAAATGATCGTCAGTTGGACCATGCAGAAATTGACTAACAGAGTTGACAGTGTGAGCAATGTCTGGGCGTGTGATGGTCAAGTATTGAACTGCACCAACAAGGGACTAGTAAAGAGTAGGATCCGAAAACAAAGGGTCGTCAGCAGACAAGTGTTGAGAGACAATAATGGGAGTATGGACAGGTTTGCCGTCAAGTAACTGAGCACGAGTAAGAATATCCCGTGCATATTTCTGCTCACTGAGAAAAAGACCATCTGCAGTTGGTGATGCTTCAAGACCAAGAAAGTAGCTGAGAGAGCCCAAACCTTTAGTGGTAAACTCAGAATTGAGTTTAAGAGTAAAGCTGTCAAGAAGATATGAGTTGTTGCCAGTAACAATAATGTCCTCAACATAGAGAAGCAAATAGATAACATCAAAGTTCTTATGAAAGACAAATAGAGAAGTGTCAGCGCGGCTGCAAGAGAAACCAAGTTGAAGGAGAAAAGAGTTGAAGCCCTAGAACCAGGCACGAGGAGCTTGCTAAAGACCATAGAGAGCTTTCTTTAATAGGCATACATGATTAGGGAAGCGAGGATCAATGTATCGAGGCGACTGTTCCATATAAACATGTTCAGTGAGAATACCCTTGAGGAATGCATTTTTGACGTCAAGTTGACGAAGAGGCCATTTGTTGGTAACAACAAGAGAAATAACAACACGGACAGTAGTGGCCTTGATAACAGGACTGAAGCTGTCGATGTAATCAAGACCGGGAACCTGGGTATATCCTTTGGCAACAAGTCGAGCTTAGAATCGCTCAACGGATCCATCGGGAATATATTTGGTTCAAAACACCCATTTTGAGCCCACAATGTTGGTGTTTGCTGGCCGAGGGACCAAAATCCAAGTGTGAATGTTTTGTAGGGCCTGAACTTCTTCATCCATGGCGGCAAGCCAGGCAAGATTCTTAGCAGCTGATTTGAATCCTTTAGGCTCAGTGGAGACAAGAGGAGTAGAAAGAAGCCTAGAGGAGCCCAAGACACCAAGATTCGCTGGATGGCGGGTCTTGAAAATACCAGCTTTAGCTCGCGTGACCATAGGGTGAGAGTCGAGCGAAATTGCAGGAGAAGGAACAAGAGGAGAGGTTCGTGCCTCAATAAGAGGCGAGCTTGGGGGCAATGACGAGGGACCTACAAAAGAATCAGTAGCCTGCAAGGACTCATCCACTGGATCAGTACAAATAGCACATGGATCGGATTGAATAATATGTGGAGAATATGGTGCAGGGGACGGGGAAGAAGGGTCGGTATGTAATGGACCGGGTTCCAGAAAATTGGAAAAGGTTAGAGAAGAAAGGGACTGAGCTTGAGAGGAGTCGAGAAAAGGGAAATGGTTTTCATCAAACTGAGCATGTCGTGTGATGTAGAGGCGAGAGGTGATGGGGTCAAAGCAATGGAACCCTTTATAAGAGGGACTATAACCCAAAAAAATGTAGGGAATACTGCGTGGAGAAAATTTGTTAGGCATATAATCACGCAAACAGGGATACACACGACGCCAAAGGGATGAAAATTTACATAATTTGGAGAAGAATCATACAAAAGCTCAAAAGGGGACTTACCTCCAAGAAGTGGTGTGGGCAAACGATTGATGATGTAAGCTGCAGTGCTGAAAGCGTCAACCCAAAAATGAGGAGGAAGGTGAGCAAGGCCAATTTCAGTCACATGACGGTGTTTGCATTTAGCACGACCATTCTGGGCAGGTGTATAGGGGCAAGAAAGCTGATCACTTTGAAAAATCTTTATACGAGCAGAATATTGATTTCCCACAAATTTTTGAAAATTAGTGAAAACACCATAAAAATCAGATTTGAATTTTAAAGGATAAAGCCAAGTGAATCGCCAGTAATCATCAATGAAGATAACATAGTAGGTAAATCCCGAATTTGATTTGACCGGGGAAGGACCCCATAGATCGCAATGAATAAGATCTAATACATGTGATGATCTACATTCATTATGTGAATAGGGTAAATGATGTTTTTTCGCAAGTTGACATGTACTACACAGTGCAGAAGAGGGAAATAAAGATGTAAGATAAAGATGTCCTGTTTTATTTAAATAAGAAATAACATAGTGATTTGCATGTCCAAGGCGAGCATGCCATAAATCATAGGAAGCATGTAAATTCTTATTTTTAAGGATAGAAATAAGAGCAGAGTTGTCACGCTTCAGCATGTATAAGCTGCCATCACGCTTACCGGTTGCCACCACCCTTCCCATTTGATGGTTCTGAATAGAGAAAAGGTTATTAGTAAATGTAACAGATAAAGGAAAATCAGACGTTAATTTACTAATTGAAAGGAGATTTTTGGTGAGATGGGGAATAACTAAAACATCCAATAAATGAATATTTGGGGTAGGAGAGACTGTACCGGTATGAGTAATGGGTAAAGGGGCACCATTGCCCATAATTACAGAATCCTTACTATTGTACTGAGTTGGCTGAACCAAAATAGATGGTTTTGTAGACATGTGGGCTGAAGCTCTAGTGTCCTAGAACCAATCAGGGCCTACTGAGTTGTTGAGAGAATAAGATCTAGCAAAAGCTTCAACAAGATGGGCACTATTCTCAATTCGAGCATACCTCTGGTTGCACCGATCAGCATAGTGACCATCTAGACGACATATTTGGCAGCAAGGAGGACGGCGACCTGAACCAGAGAAGAGGCGGCCACGAGTTGTAGAGGAGGTGTGGCCATGGTCAGCGCAACGACCCTTGGAGTTATGGCCACGAGTTGCATAGAATCGGCCAACACCTCGGTTTGTGGAAGTGAAGGCTACAACGGGAGGGGCTGTGGGTTTAAGAGATTTCTGAAAGAGTTCAAAACTCTCAGCCTTGGAAACTAGATCGGCAAAGCAAGGAAGAGGGGTGAGCGCCATCTGCGTAGTGGAGAAACCTAAGAAATTGGTGCCAAGACCACGGAGAAACCAGTGGATTTTGTCGGTGTCATCCAAAGGTCAACTAATCGCATGAATTTGGTCACAAAGAGCCTTGAAAGAGCGGGAATATTCAACAACAGGTCTGGTACCGTGTTTCATCAATTGAAGTTCATCTTTGAGATGAATTTCTCGATCCTTCGATTGGTGATTGAAGGTATTCTCCAAGGTAAGCCAGACCTCTCGTGCTGTGGTAAGTCCAACAACCTCTGCCATGGCTTCTTCGGTGAGAAAGGAATGAAGGAGGCAGAGGATTTTCTGATCAACAAATTTCCACGCCAAGTGTTTGTCACTAGGTGTCTGAGGAGTGGCAAAATCAAATTGAGGGGAAGGAATGATGGTGCCATCGACATGACCAAGCAGATTTTGACTGTCAAGAAGGGGAAGCAATTGACTCTTCCAGAGGAGATAATTGGTGGAGGAAAGCTTGATTGTGATCATGTGGATTAAGGTATTGAAAGGAAGAAGATTGGAGGAGGGTTCGGTGGCCATGGGTGTCTCACAGGATCGAGAATTGGAGGAGGTTTCGATGGCCATGAGTGTCTCATATGATCGAGGAGAGGATGTTTAATCCGATGGAGCAGTTCCAATAGTAGGAGCCATTCTTAACACAATGTGTGCTCTGCTCTGCTCAATTCAAACCAATTCTTGCCTCTCGCCACAGACGGAACCAACCATAAGCTCAGCCTCTGATACCCATGCTCGCTGCTATGATTCAATTCAATGCTCTGATACCATGAGAAGGATGTATCAAAACCACCGCGCATTCAATCGTGGTGACTGTATTTTATTTATAATATCAAATGACAGGATAATTACAATTCGATTAAAGGAGAATTAGAAACTGTATATAAACATTCTTGGAATCAAGGGTCAGCTAATATCAAGCCTTAGGTGTAGGAAAAATATCCTCAACCGTATCCTTAACAACGAGTCCTTTAAATAAACAAAAAGATGAATAAATATCCAATTAATTGTGCAAAAACAACTCTTCCTAAGCACATTAAAAACTCCACACACGCAAAATTCACCAGGCTCATAGTCATGTTGAGTGTGAAAACCAGTTCCATGTCTGCTATGGAAGATGACTCAAGAGGCTCCAAGCTTGGCTATATCCAATGGCTTAGGCTTTTGCGGCCCTGTGGTTTGGGCATGTTGCACATGACCCCATTCACCATGTTATAACACAGTTCAAACAAGTGTGACCAAATTGTTTGTGCTCCACATCTATACCAGTGTCTCCACACAAATCTCTGCAATGAGGACGATGCTGCGTAGAAGAGCTTTCAAAGGAACACGGGCTTGAATGGTGCTATGCAGATTTCAAACAAACACAAGCTATGTAAACGCTGTGGTCGATGATCTCAAAAGCGAGAAATCATTTCTTTCTTTTGCATTAAACAACTATTCCATTTCTATTACTTTATTTTTGTGCACTACATTACATTAAATAATGCACTAAACCATTATATAACTCAGATCAAGTCAATTCACTACGAAAGCTGGTGAACTTATGTTCCTATCCTTTGGGTTCCTCAACAGCCGGCTATGAGGGAACCCAAACCCTCTTGCGACACGATAGGCCTAAGGGTTCATCATTCTCTTGTCAAATTTTCTAGCATGGATGATTCGAGATTATGGCCACAAGGTATTAGCAGGGTTGAAGGGTAAGTATCAATAGTCATGTTTTCTCCAGCTTCAACAGGGTTGAAAATGTGGGTTTGGGTGTCACTGACTGTCCTTGGGTGTTAGTTACTTGATTATTACCATTCAACTATTAAACCATACATTTTTAGATCCTTTAAATAGATTTGTTGGATGACAGTGTAAAACTAAACTCATTCTTCTAGGACGAATCCAAGTTTCTACCTATAAGCTGAAGGGAAAATTACTATTTTGACCAAACCAGACTATCTCAAAGACTTGAATGGCCAAGTGAACAATTATAGCGCAATGCACATTAGAAAATAATTCTGGTATCCAAATCTTGAAAAGTAAAGAGTATTCAGGAATTACCCTTTCAAAAACAAATTAGTGGTTTTGTTCAAACTCTAAATAGAAAAGGGGTTATCCATTTATCTAAATCCAAAAAATCTTAGTATTATTTTAATATTTAAATATAAATGAGGATGTTTAGATTTTTTTGAAATAAAAAACTAGCATAGGTCTATTTTAAGTACAGATTTAACATGAACAAAGAGAGATCAAATTTATTCACCTCCAAATATTTTTAGAGTGCAAAATACAATGTGTTATTTTTCATTGTTTAAATTGTATTTTTGAATGTTAAATAGAATATATAGAGGACTGAGAAGTGAATAGAAGTTTTGGGAGGAAGGCGAACAGAAGGCGAGTAGCAAGGGTTTCAGAAAGTTCCAGAGGTTGATCCTAATGGAGGGTTGCAGAGGAGGGAGCTCCACTCCATGCTATAAGGATGTCGTAGCCAGCAGAGGTAAGACACCTCTGGAAAATGTCAGAGGATCTGCGGAGGAAGGGAATAGGAATAATGAAAAGGAGATAGATGGGACCAAGACCAAGGAAACAGTGGCACAAAAGACAAGGAGGAAGAAGACAAAAATCAGGGAACTAGAGACGAAAAACAAAAGGGACCTTGCAAACCCAAAGCAGAGATCACTCCCAGAGTAGTTTTAAATGATCCTACTCTACAGGCGCACAGGGAACACATGGGGACTTATGCTATCATCTGTAAATTCATGGGATTATGTCCCACTGAAAAAGATTTACAGACGTGGATCAAATATCATTGGAAACCCAAAGGGAGTATTGACCTTCATCTTGGGTCAAAGGGATTCTTCACTGTAGTGTTCACAAACATTGAAGACAAAGATAGAGTGTTCGAAGGAGGACCCTAATTTTATGCAACAACCGGCTTCTATATGCAGCCTTGGAAGGTGAAATTTGTCCCAAAGTGGGAAACTTTCACTTCGGTACCGGTCTGGGTAAGGCTCTATTCTCTACCTCTTGATTATTGGCAAACTGAATTGTTAGCTGCCATAGGAAATAAACTAGGTTGTTTTTTCAAAGCTTCTGAAGCCACAAGAAGGGGGAAATATACTTCCTTTGCAAGGATATGTGTGGAAAGGGATCTATCAGGAGCTCTTCCAGACGAGGTAATGTTGGAAGTTTTTGATGAGGAATGGGTGCAAACAGTAGATTATGAGCATATCTCGTTCAGATGCCGTAGATGCCACGAACATGGACACTTATTCAGAGACTGCCCTCTCAGTAAAGCAGACAACAAGAGCAAGGCTAATACAATGAAGGACACATAAAGCTTTCATAAAGTGTTAAGTAGAGGAAAAGGCAGTAAAAGAGGGCCAAAGCAACAACATAATGAGAGGCATAAGGTCAGTCAGAACAAATTTCAAGTACTGGAAGAGAATGAAGAAATTACAAAAGAAGACCAATCTCTGGAGGAAAGTCCTAATGAAAAGGAGAAAGAAGAAAACAATAACCAAACACAAGATATTGGTAATTAGATAGGGACTATGATAAGTGAAGCAGAATTGGAGATGGATCAGGAAATGATCCAGAGTGAAATAGATATGGAATATCACGAGCTACAATAAATTCTTGAGAAGGAACACCTAGATCTGGAAGGGTTCTTGATTTAGGGAACCACGGGAGGGATAGACTCATTGCCACAAGAGGAGTGCAACAGAATACAACAGTTTTTTTATGGAAAACTCAAGAGAGGGGGTTTGATAAAGGAAAAACCATTGACAAGCAGGATTACGGAGGAGTGAAAACAATGAAATCAACTCCAGGATTAGCTACTAGAAATCCATGAAAGAAGAGGGGTAGGAAAAAGCAGAATGAGTTCTTGATGGAGTGTGGAAAGCTAATAATAGATTCAGGTAAGATGAAAGATCTAATCAGCTACTCCTTCACGAATCTTTAATAATGAAGTTCACATCTTAGAATATCAGAGGTCTAGGTAGTAAGAGAAAACAGAGAATTCTCAACAATAGAATGAAACAAGCAACATCGGATATAATCTTCATCCAGGAAACGAAATGCTCCATTCAAAAATTAAAACAAATCCATAGCAAATGGCTCAGTAGATTTGAGTTTCTAGAAGTTAAAGCAGAGAACACAGTGGGGGGCATACTCACTCTTTGGAACCCCCAAAAATTTAGCATAACAGATGTGGAGGCATCAAGGAATTATTTATCAGTTGTTATTCAGCCAGTGGGGGTCAATGATACCTTCCTGGTCACAAATGTTTATGGCCCTCAAAGAATAGATGATAAACTCAAATTTCTAGACTCCCTTGTGGATCTTAGGGACAGACATCCAGGAATACCTTGGATCGTTGGAGGGGACTTCAACATGATTAAATCTCTTTTGGAGAAAAAAGGAGGAACCAGAGCGCTAAGTAAAGACTCTTTAGCATTCCAAACCTTCACAGATAATATGAAACTAGTTGAATCTGAAACGAACAATGGCCTTTTTACTTGGAACAACAAAAGAGGAGGAGAGGCATAGGTAGCCTCCAAGTTAGACAGATTTATGATCTCAGAGGAGCTTATGCTTATAGACAAAGAAATAACAACAGGAGTTCTCCCCTTTGGAGGCTCAGATCACTAGCCGATTCAACTGGAGATCAAGGGTATAGATTCTTCCAGGAACAGACAATTCAGATTTGAAAATATCTGGCTCTCCTACCCAGATTTCATCAGCAACATTAGAAAATGGTGGTCAGAAGATTTGCAGATCCAGGGAACAAAAATGTTCCTCCTATATAAAAGACTAAAGCACATTAAGCTTAGGCTCAAAGACTAGAACAAGAATGATTTGGTAACATTTTTGTAGACAAAAAATTAGTGGAAAAAAAAAATTCAGGAACTCAACCAGGCACTGATCACGGATGGCTTTGATAAAGACAAAATTGATCAAGTTGATAAACATCATCGGGAATGGGAGAATTTGTGCAAACAAGAGGAAATATTTTGGAGACAAAAGTATAGAGTTCAATAGCTCAAAGAAGGAGAGTGTAACACTAGATTTTTTCATAGATCCACCATGGCTAATAGAGCACACAACAGAAACTCTTCAATAAAGGATGAGGATGGGGAGCTTCATAGCTCTCATAAGGATATCGAAGTTGTGTTTGTTTAGCATTTCCGAGGCATAACTCGTGAAAACAATTCAGGAAGAGAGCAATGCATGAAGGAGGTTACTAGACACATCCCAAAGCTGGTGTCCATAGAGGATAATTTAGCCTTAATAGACCAGTAATTGAAGAGGAGATCAGTGAGGTTCTCAAAGATATGCAAAATGGAAAAGCACCAGGCCCGGATGGTTTCAATGTGGATTTCTTTAAAGCCTGCTGGAACATTGTCAAACAATATATTTTGAATGTAGTGGAGAACTCCAGGAGGAACATAACTATCCTGAAAATCCTCAATACCTGCTTCATTTCCCTGATCCCCAAACAAGAAGCAGTTCAAACTGCTGATAAGTATAGATCCATAGCTTTATGCAATGTGGTATACAAGATAATACCTAAGGTAGTGGCTAACAGACTCAAACCTCTACTTCCTTCTTTAGTTTCAGGGGAACAATCCGGTTACGTGGAAGGCAGACAAATTCTAAATACAATTATTTAGGCCCATGAAGTGGTTCACACACTAACTAGTAAGAGCTAGGCTGGTATGATCATGCAATTGGATTTTGCCAAAGCATATGACGAAGTGAACTGGACTTACATCAAGAAGGTTCTGATTGCTTTTGGATTCGATCATAAATGGGTTAGATGGGTTATGGCCCTAGTAACTTCCTCCAGCTTTTCAATTTTGGTGAATGGCTCTCCCTCAAAGATCTTTATTCCTTCTAGAGGCCTCAGGCAGGGAGACCCACTCTCTCCCTTTCTTTTCATCCTTATTATGGAAGGACTTCGTTGGTCCATGAAGCATGCTAAAGTCACGGGCAAGATTAAGGGCCTTTAATTAACTAAGAATGGTCAGGCACTGACTCACCAATAATTTGTAGATGATACCATGCTGCAGCGAATCCCCGCAGTGAAAAATTGCTACAACCTACAAACAAATCCTGGATGAATTTGCCATGGGTACAGGTATGAAAGTTAATCTCTCTGAATCCAAAATCTTCTTCTTAATACTAATATTGCTATTCAGAGAAATATCTACAGAATTCTAGGCTTTCAAAGGGATTCCCTCCCCTCAAAGTATTTGGGAGTTCCTTTAATTGCTAGACCATGCACAAGAGTATCTAGGAACCAATGCTCAATAAGATGCACAACAAAGTCAAAAAATGGACCATCAGATCTTTGAACCTGGCTGGTAGGTTGGTACTAACAAACGCTGTTCTACAATCAATCTCTGTTTTCATGTTATCTGCTCTCCTAGCTCCCAAAGGTGTCTTACAGCAATTCAGGAACATCTAAAGAGACTTCCTTTGGGGTAAGGAGAAAACAAGGAAGAAATGGGCCCTTGTTTCTTGGGACAAAATCTGTAGACCCATGAGCCACGGGGGCCTAGGCTTAGATGACCAGGAGATTCTTAGTAAAGTTTTAGGAGCCAAACTTTGGTGGTGATGGGTTCAAGAGCCAAAAGCTCAATGGGCAAGTATCTGGAAAGAAAAATATGCCAGCTCCTGGCACACTAGTGATCTCATAAGAATGTCTAGAAATATAAAGGGCTCATACATCTGGAATAAAGCCTGGGAAAACAGAAGCCTAGTCCAAAAAAATAATTTTTGGGAAATCAGAGCAGGAGATCTAGCACTCTTCTGGGAGGACAAATGGCAACAAGAACCAACACTGTTAAAAGAGGACTTTTTAAGCCTCAAGCATGAAACAGATTCCCAAGGATTAAATAAGGTAAAGGACTTCTGGGATCATACTCATAATTTAGGAAAGTGGAGAAGCTGGAGAAACATTGACTACAGAGATGACAACCCCATAAAAACAAACGCAGAGGCACTTATGAGAATGTTAAAACAAAGGATGATCTTGGTAATGGAGGGGCAGGACCAGTTAAGATGGGGCAACAATAAAGAGGGCACCTTTAATCTTAAGGAAGCAAAAGGTATTCTCCTTGAGCTAGATTCCCGTGTTCCGGATAAGACCTGGCAGCATCTTTGGAGGCACCAAGGGTGGATGAAGATCAAGCTTTTCATGTGGTTGGTACATCACAAGAAAATCTTGACTTGGAACAGCATTAGGAAGAGGGGTGTTTTGGGGCCTTCTAAATGCCAGCTCTATGAAGCTCAAGAGGAGACAATGGAGCATATTCTCAATAACTGTATTTACACCTCCGGGTTGTGGGATTCTTTTGCTAACATTTTTCAACAGATAGACAGGGATAGAGGAAGTATCATTAATACCCTAAATAAGTGGAGAAGAAACTTTTTGGAGTATGAGTTCCTTAAATTGGCTTGGGCCTTAACGTCAAGCTTCATTATCTGGAATGTTTGGAAAGAAAGGAACAAAAGAATATTCAAGGACGAAAAGACAATCCCTCATCGCCTGTTTGAACTGATCTTGAAACAACTTAAGGAGACAGTTAGCACCACAGTTCACAATCACACCAAGAATCCCCCCTCAGAGACTGAGTTGAGAACTCTCAGGCAACTAGGCATGCAAGGGATTATTCCTCAAGGCTTGAACAGGAAGGTAATCACAATGGAAACGGAGAAGGATTTCTGGCATCCTCCCTCGAAAGGTTATCTGAAATTCAACATTGATGGGGCTTCAAAAGGCAACCCGGGAACGACTGGTTTTGGAGGGGTGTTAAGAGATGAAGAAGGAGGCATTATCTTTATCTTCCACTACCATTTAGGAAGAGCCTCCAACAATATGATGGAATTAATGGCTTTGGAGCAATGCCTAGAGTTTCTAAAGTAGGGCTACGACTCAAATGTAATTATAGAAGTAGACTCTGAGATAACCATAAACTTAGTGAAAAGAATCAGCTGTGGAATTGCGCCAGAGATAGTCTCAAATCACTGGAGACTAATCCAGGTTTACCAAAGAATTCAAAGTCATCTCCATGGACTTTGAACTGTTAGTTTCAACCATGTTCGACGCAAAGCCAATACACTTGCAAACATCCTGGCCAACCAAGGGGTGAACTGCTCAGAGTGTAAGGTTTCGATGAAGTGGCAGGAGATGCCTCAGAACAAATTAAGAGCTCTTTGCTACGAGCAAGTGGTAGAGGACACAGAAGTATTTCGAAATCGAGTTAGGGTGACTAGCACGAAATGAATTTATCTCAGCATGATTTACCACAATCTTTCAGGCTGTACTCTGGCGAGGGCAAGCATCGGTCGGCCTCAAAACACCTAGGTGTACGTTGACCAACTTCCTCAGTTTTTCGGGTGGTCGCATGGTGGGTTGAATCACAACGAGCCATAGTTTCTGGTTAAGGCTCAGAAGAAAGAATAAGCGAGAAGGTAGGATTGTTTTTATCGGCAGCGGCAATATCCCCTCAATCCATTTTCGGGAAGGAAAATCACGTCCAAGGTGGTTTTCCGACGATCGCATGGCTCTTAAGCGGAATATGGTTTTGGAGTTTTGGAAGCGGTTCCATACGACTTCCAACATGTGGCAGGCGGGTGGAAAAGAATACCACCCCCATCAGACACTAATGTTTTGTGACCTTAGGCTGTGCGATATTTCTCTTGGCCGTTGGATTCCGTCGCTCGGATCTACGGTCAAGAATGGTCGTGTTGTTTTGTGGGGTCAGGTCGCTATACTCCACTTGTCTTGTTGGGGCGTTTTCTCCTTCAGCCGTTTGTTTGCGCGAGAAGCAAGGACAATTGTGATTGTTGTAACTTTTCCGAGAAGTGGGCGAGTGGGAGTTACCGGAGTTTTTCATGTGGTTGGGTGATCACATTTCCCAAGATCGTGTGTAATTCTAGGGTTTGGAGTTTACCGGTGTAGGGTTGGGGGTCCTGTCTTCGGTAGGTAGCCCTTCCTTTCCTTGGTCCATGGTGATGGACAAAATTTTGTATATTATGTAACATATTTTTTGGGTTAATGAAATAGAAGGATTGCTTCAGCAAAAAAGAATATATAGAGGACCAAATAAAAATTTTAACGATAAAAATTTAATCTTTTTCTATATATAGATATATATGAAGTTGATATGGACATAAATTAGTTAACAAAAATCTTCACATTGTTGATTTAAATTTTTTATTGAAATTTTTTTGGAAAGTATAAGATTTAAATCTCAAAGCTACACATTTTTTTACTGCTAATCTACTTTAACATTTTCATTTTCTTTTTAATTATAGACAACATTATTTTTCTATTATAAAATTTTTAATTTTTTATTTTACTCACAAAGTTATACTTCTCTCGTAGATTACACCTTTGTGCTAAATTAAACATTAACTTTTTCCCTAATTAAAAATAGAGTTCCTCCTTTGCAAATGACATAGCACAATACCTTGAGGAGAGATGGCAATACCAAAGCAAAAGTACTAATTTTATCTTAAAAATAGAGTTCCTGCTTTGCAAATGACATAGCACGATACCTTGAGGAGAGATGGCAATACCAAAGCAAAAGTTTTATAATTCAAACACTTATTTGGTTTTGTATAGTTGACTTCCCCTTAGGTTACAAATTTCTACAACAATAGCCATCATAAATTTCGAATTATAGTCCACATGAGCAAGGACCAATGCGAATTCCTTCCATGACCGAGTTTTTTATGCATAAATATTTCTAATGTTTAGAAGATATGCATAATGTAATTGCTTGCGGGTAATTAGCCTAGGTTTGAAAAGTGGAGAGTTTTACATCATGGTGAAGGTCTAGGATGTTGTGCAGAAGTTCAATGTGCGGAGGTCTTCGTCACAATGAACTTCTGCACAAAGACTTCCATGCAATGAACTTCCGCGCAGAGTCTATGTACATTGCATCATGGAATTGGTTGTGAAATTGGCATGGGTTATGAAACTCATCCATCGTTAAATCGAAAAATGTCTTTTTCTATAAGGCCCACTTCACTCTCGCTCTTCGTCATCAATTCCCACAGCATGTGCAGGTGGTTCTGTTGTTGAAGACACGTGATTATATATACTGACGCAGAGGCGAACAAAGAAGTCATCTTCTTTTGTCTAAGTCCTTTGCTGGGCATCTCCTTGATTATCAGAATCTCAATGACGTACAACTCAATTGGCTCTTACTCATAGCTCAGTTACTGCTCCGACTTCTGATAGTTTTAATGCGTTACACGGCAGAGCAATGGAACTAGTCAAGAGCATTTCCATGATCCAATTGTTGGAGATTTCGAAAAGCGGAGAGTTTCGCATCATGGCGAAGGTCCAATGTCTAGGATGTTGTGAGAAAGTTCATTGTGCGGAGTTCTTCCTAAAAATAAAATAACAAATGAAATCACTGACCGCAATGCCTGATAGAATTATAATTTCTAGCAGAGGCTTCTGTCACAAGCTTGCTCTTTTTCTGTGTCTGTAAATTCTTTCTGATAGCCAACTCCTGGTGAACCAGTGGTGAACCTTGCAATTTCTAGCAGAGGCTTCTGTCACAAGCTTGCTCTTTTTCTGTGTCTGTAAATTCTTTCTGATAGCCAACTCCTGGTGAACCAGTGGTGAACCTACTCAGATCTTTCTCGCACTAGCGACCTTCACAACGGCTTCCTTGCCTTACACGGTCTTG